>VRLP01004180.1:0-52606 GCA_009660295.1 Lophius piscatorius
AGTTTACTGTCATTATCATGTGTAATATTACAGTTTAATGTCATTATCATGTGTAATATTACAGTTTATTGTCATTATCATGTGTAATATTATAGTTTACTGTCATTATCATGTGTAATATTACAGTTTAATGTCATTATCATGTGTAATATTATAGTTTACTGTCATTATCATGAGTAATATTACAGTTTAATGTCATTATCATGTGTAATATTATAGTTTACTGTCATTATCATGTGTAATATTACAGTTTACTGTCATTATCATGTGTAATATTATAGTTTACTGTCATTATCATGTGTAATATTACAGTTTACTGTCCTTATCATGTGTAATATTATAGTTTAATGTCATTATCATGTGTAATATTACAGTTTACTGTCATTACCATTTGTAATATTACAGTTTACTGTCATTACCATTTGTAATATTACACTAAATGACATGTGCACTTTATTTTGCCATATTATTATCATGTACATTGTTGGAATATTTATTATGTTGCAACTTTGTAATTTTTATTCATTTTCCACCTACATATAATGGTACTTCTGTCTTTATTTATTTATTTTTCTTCTTTTCCTCTTGTTTGACAAAATTCTCTTACTAAGTAAGCTTAAACTGTTGGATCAATCTCAGGCACAAGAATTTCCTTTGTTATTAATAAAGATTTATCTGATCTTATCTTAACTTATCTTATCTTAAATAATCTTATATGATCTTATCCGATCTTATCTTATCTTATATAATCTCATGTGATCTTATCGGATCTGATCGGATCTGATCTTATCTGATCTTATCTGATCTTCTCTGATCTTCTCTGATCTTGTCTGATCTTCTCTTATCGTATCTTATCTTATCTCATCTAATCTTATCTGATCTTCTCTGATCTTCTCTTATCTTCTCTGATCTTATCTTATCGTATCTGATCTTATGTGATCTTATCTGATCTTATCTGATCTCCTCCCACTCTCACTCCTCGTCTACTCCCTCTGTTCTACAGCTTCTCTCCTCTCTGCCCTTGATTGTTTTTGTCATCTCTTCCAAAGTCAGAGAGAGGCTCCGGCCTCTTTGGGTGTCCTTGTGTGTCCCTCCATCTCTGCCAAAGACACGTCCATGATTAGAAATAGGTGAGTGAGCACTTCTTCTTGTTGTGTCCCCTCTGACTCACTGTTGTCCTATTTAGTGTTGTTGGCCAACAGTATCGCTGCGGCGTTTCCCCCTGGTGACAGTAAACTGCTGTTTCTGCCGACCTTGTTACACACTGAGCCCGGCTGCAGTTTATAGTTTGGTCTTCTGTGAATGCTCTGCCCTAGAGACGCCATTAAGGTGACTGTTTGTCTGTGCAAACTCACATGCAGTATGCAAAAAAAAAGATGTACCGGATTTGGAGTAACGCATTCTGGTAATGATGCAGCAAAAATTACCCAGAATGAATTGATAAAACATCAATGACGCAATTATATGATTCCATTTAAACAGGCCAGAATCCAGTGGATGTTTACTCTGAACAATTGTGCATCTCCTGATTTACATTCAATTCCAGGTTTTGGACCACAAAAAGAAATTGTGTGCCATTTTTGGAACCAGAACATCAATTTCGGGTGGACCTTTTGGGGCAAACTGTTTGCCTGGAAAGAGTTAAACAGAGATGATTGATGTCAGAAGGTTCATCATAGGACATTTTACAGGACATGTTATAGGACATTTTATAGGACATAAGACAGCAGTTAAAAAACTCAGAGTTTTTACAATGCGAGTCAGCATTCACCCGCTCACACAGCGATGACCGAGGCTGCCATCCATTCACCACCTGCTCATCAGCAGCGGTGACCGTTCACGCCGTCATCCAATGGAACAACCGTGTGGAGCAGCTTTGGGTTCAGTATCTTGCTCAAAGACACTTTGACATGTGGACTGCTGGGGCCGGGGATCCAACCTTGGGACCGACCTTCAGATAAGTGGACGACCGCTCTTCAAACTGAGCCACCGCCGCCAAACTGATCTTTCCTTGGATAATGAAAATTGAAAAATAAAATTACAAATGAACACGTCACATGGAATTGAAGCAAACTCCTGATATATATATACAGTAAGCAGGGAATCTGGAAAATCTGAAAATCTGGAGTGAAGTGACTGCAGTGACGGTCAGGTCTCTCACATAATAAAATGTGACATTGTCGGCGTTTATAATCCATCTGTAAATATATTTGCACGATTTACCTCACATGACTCTTTGAATTTATTGACTGTTTACAGAAAGACTTCAGTGAGTGATGGTTGTCAGGTCTCCTGAGGTGCAGAGGGAGGGAGGAGTCATGTCATTATGTCTTTCCCGGTTCAGTATCTGAGCGTGTCACATGAAATCCCTCTTCTCCTACCCGTGGATCTATGAATCCCTCACTGGAGCAGGCTGGTAGGTAGGACAGGTGACAGTGCATATCTATTTTAGTGAGTCCTTGACTCTTTTGAGCTCACATCTGGAGAGCTTTGCCCCAGTGTCTATATAAAACCTCTGCATGGCTCGTACAGATCCAGGCGCCACACCTTGATCATGTACGAGCCATCAGAGGATAAACATCAGAGGAAGAGGATTCATAGAGGCAGAGGAGGATGGTCCTCTGCAATTGGTTGTAATAAGCCTTTACCAAATTTCAGTATCACCCATGTATTCAGATTATGCTTCAGCAGAGACATCTGTGTGAAGTGGCGAGCAGAGGAAGACGGACCTTCACAGTCCTCTGGAGGCGGGATCTACTAGATCAGTTTAATTCTGTTTTCATGTTTCACAGGAATTTATGTTCTAAGAGAGGTCTTCCTCTCCAACCAATCAACAAGCAGATTCTATTATTGACCACCAATGAAAATGTCCTCATTTCCTCTCCGATTCTCTACCCTGACGTTCTTGTAGCTGGCGCTCTTACGACCAGACTTTACACGTTGCCTTGGCAACCGTGTATTTTTAATTCATTATTATGTTTCATTTGTTACATTTACAAAGTTGATTAATGTTTTACTCTAAGCCAGAAGTTGAGTGAAGCTCCAAAAATATTAGAGAAATGGCAGATGAAAACAGAAATTTTAAACTCCTGTCCGTCCTTTCACTGCCGCTCTATCAGGCGCACACAGCATTAATGAATTACATTACCTCATACAGGGATTATTTGACTGTTTATGTGATTTTGAAGGAAATGTGAGACTCCGAATATTTCTTGCTCAGATTTATGCTAATTAGTTGTATGCTAGTTAGACGTAGAGTAATTATTCTTGTGCTTTGAGAGTAAGTCGACTTTGTTTTTTCCTTCTTCCAGTTTTCCTGGTGTTCCGTGATACTTCTAATGAAAATAAGAATGAATGTGAACATCAGAATGATGGACTTTTATGGCCTGAGTAGTTACTGTACTGGTTTTAAATGGGAGATTGAGTCATTGTGAAATACTTTCAAATATAGTAAAAATACATATACTTTATTTAGGAGTTGTACAATTACATTTCATTTTGTTGGCTTTAGCAGTTTGCTTATTGGCTTAGCAGTCAGCTAAAAAGGCCAAACAGGTTACCAGCGAGGACGGATTTACAATGTGTGTGTGTGTAAGTGTGTGTGCGTGTGACACACGCACACACACTTGCACACACTTACACACACTTACATAAATATCAGCCTCCTGTTTTCTGCTGCATCTTTTATTTAAAAGCAATGAGTTGAGATGAAAAATAAACAAATAAAAAATTGGACCATCCATTCAGAAGTTGTAGGAGTGGCGTTGGTGACTTGACATTTGCATGCTCATCTTTTTTTGATGCTTACGGCCGGGGGAAGGGGTGTGGGGGGTTGCGAGTGAGGCAATCGTGTTTTTAGTGTTGTTTACTAATGTTTCATTCATTAAACTTCAGCAGCCACACAGGAGCCTCATTCATCCGCCCAAAGTGGAGCTTATTATCGTCTTAAATCATCTGACAGTTTACCTGTTCGGTCATCCGTCACGGGCTGAGGGAGGCCCGCCCCCATGAGCCCTCAGGGGAGAGAAGCTGTCAGTCACTCTCCCTCTGTTTCTAAACCTCTACCGTTCTTATTCCTCCACATTATACTCCCTCCTCTTTCCATTTTTCTTTCTTTCTTTCCTTCTTTCTATCTTTCTTTCTTATGTGATTCTTTCAAAAGGAAACTTTACTTAATTTGACTTTAAAATATCCATCCATCCTGTTATCCCTCGGGGGAGAGGGGCTGTCAGTCAAACTCCCTCTGTTTCTATACATCTACCGTTCTTATTCCTCCAAATTACTCTACCTTTTCTTCCAACCTTCCATCCATCCATCCATCCATCCATCACTCCATCCATCCATCCATCCATCCATCCATCCATCAATCCATCCGTCCACGTTCTCATGCGTGTCTTGATCTGGAGTTCATACCATCGGACTTTGTTGGGCCGCACAAACGACCATTCCATGGAAGGCGTTCTTCAATCAGAAGACTCCCCACAGAGATGCCTGCCCCTCAGGAGAACCTTCCACGACTTGTTTTCCATACAAAAGGGTCCAGAGAGGTGATTGTTCACAGTAGCATACAGCTCTGGTTTATGGAATCCATACATCTCCTTCAACGAATGAATGAATGAAATACTGTGTGAGGTGATTCACTTCCTGTGACTGGCGCGGATGGGGTCCTCACTAAGGGTCCCAGACTGCGTTCACACCAACCCAGACTAACGATCAAGGGTGTAAACGCTCCCGGTTTGGTTCAGTCGACTATACAAGATCGGTGTGAACACGACCCAAGGCTGGGCCCAGGAACCTGAAGAGTCACACATACAGACACACACACACATCCTCACACACTTTACACACACACACACATACACACACACCCTCAGACACACACAAGCACACACACAGACATGCTCACACTCACACACAGAGACACACGCATACACTCACACATACCCTCACAAACACAGACATGCTCACACTCACACACAGAGACACACATGCACACACATACCCTCACAAACATACACACACACAGACATGCTCACACTCACACACAGATAAACTCACACACAGAGACACTCACTCATGTACACTTCCCCTTTCTCTCCATCTCTTCTCTGCTCTCACACCCTCACTCTTTTTTTTCTTCCTTCCCTCCTTTCCCCCCCCCCCCCCCCCCCCCCCCCCCCCCCCCCCCCTGCAATCCTTCACTTTTTGCTGCTCAGCACAGCAATTATCGCTGCACTTCGCTTTGCAGTGACCTCTGAGATGATTAAGTGAGATTACCTGTTCGGTACTTGTGGCGCGGAGCACGCTGTGTTTATGTGTGTGTGTGCAGGATACAGTAACTACAGTCGTCTTTAGCCACGGGGCAGGTGAGCCCCTACAGGGTCTATATGGCCGACTGGCTGCTTACACTATGTAACTGGGATTTGAAGGCCGGCATATGGACACAGTTTTTATCATCACACACACACACAGGATGTGTGTGTGTGGTGATAAAATCACACACACTTTTACTGGAGTAAAAGAGAGAACTGAATATCATCATCATCATCACTCAGCGCACATAGGATGCTATAAATGCTATTAGCACTGAGGGTATTCCTAAAAGCTGTCATCTTACACCTGCTTCATGCATATAATGCAAATTGGACCCTACAGAGAGAGAAAATCTATAGGCTATGCAGGACGTATCGCAAGTCTTTGCTCTCGCCCAAATTTCAGAGAGTTCGTATCGGGGTGGCTGTCGGTTTCCCTCCTTTTATTACAATATGCGTCTCATTAGGTGTTCGTTGCTCAGCACCACCTCCGGGTGGAACTTACACTAATGAGGACACTACATCTAACGAACATCCTCCTCCCTCTGTCCTTAATTACGGCGCCGTGCCTCTCCCCGAGCCACCACAGCGCCCAGAGTTGCAGCAAATACCCGGCTGAAATTCAAGCGCCACAAACGTCTTCGGCCCCCAAGAGCCGAAATAGAAGACACATGTCAGTGTCTACCCGGCTCACCGCCATGTTTGCAGGATGTAGTGTGAGTGTAGCGTCTGTGTCGGAAAGAAGGTGTTTGTTTGTTACACGTGAGCTGCGCTATTATTTGATATTAGTTAGAACACGCTTTAGGCTCCTGGGTGGATTGGTGATTAAGCACTTACAAGTCCATGCACATTGCACCGTGCGTGAGTGGATAATGGCTTAACAAGGAGTATAATGACTGATACACTCGCTATTTACATACTGATGTAACGGCTGCAGAAATGCCTGGTTTGCATGTACAGTAAACAAAGTCGTCCTCTAATTTCCTCTTCAAAGGGCAAACAATTGCTTTTGAAATTCTGCTCACAGTTGGCTTTTTAAACGCAGAAACCAATTAGCGAGACATGAGTTTTACTTTTATGATGTTGAATTTTCCTACAATTATTTTCTGGCTAGTGATAATAATTTTTTTAATGTTCCCCTGCTTCATAATGGTGAAAACATGCGGGTTTAGACGGACTTCAGACGGAATCGCTCCAGCAGTTTCCTGTTGAATTTGAGATTCACGATTAACCTTTCAGCATTCAGATTATTTAATTAAGTAAAAGTACAACTATAACAATAACCCTCTACGTCAAGGTAAAGTCCTAAATTCAAAAACTGAAATTCATTTAAGCAAAATGTTCTTAAGGTATCAAACTAAAAGTGTTATTGTGGAGAGGGAAGGTTAAATTACTGCTGCATTAATGTGTTGTCCCTTATTACTGCTGTAGCTGTTGGAGGTTGAGGTAATCTGAGTACTTTAGAAACTTTTAAGTAGTTGAATCTACAAGATGGTTTTATCCTGTTTATAGATTGTTTTCCTGAGAGATCCACATATCTCTTAAAAGTTTACTATCCACCAGATTAGACTGTTTCTGCTTCCTGCCATTCCAAAGATAGCCCAAGACATTTTTTTGATAAACTTTATTTGTTAAGCTGGTTATATATTTGGTTTCCTTAAGAAGGAGTTAAATAGCCCATAAAGACACTTTTACTCCTTCAGTTTATTACATCAGAGGGTGGGGGTCTATCCAGTGATCTGGGCGGTTTCTACTGTGATTGTTGATAATAATTGATAATACTGATAATAACTGTGTTTTATTTCTATACTGGAGGCACAACCCTGTCATCTGCTAAACTCACCAAAAAAGTTGCCTTAATTAATCAACCGACGTAAAATGAAAAGGCTGAAACCTCCTCATCACGTGTTTTTATTCTGAAAACCCAGATCCACTGATGTTCGGAGACGTTCAATGAAGTCTTCCTCCTCTTTAAACTACTTAACTTATTGTTGCATAAAACGTGAAGTTGGTCACCGTAAATGTTAAAATCAATATCATGTGTAGTGTTTAAAGCATGAACTCTTCATCATGCACTTCATCCTGATGACCCAGACGCCACATTACAGTCTTTGATTGATTCATCCTCATGACTTAGGGGCCGGCGCCTGCACCAGCTCCTTAAGTACTTCATTTATGCTGAATAAGTCAAGCCGTCGGGTTAGATCCACTTGATTGTCATTCATTAATTGATCATTAAAGTTTTCCAGCTCTTTTTAATTCGTTCACAGGGTCGGTCCATCACGGATCCTGACATTTTTTCTTGGACGTGTTGGTAGAGTTCATTATTTCTTACTTCCCTATTTCACTTCTTGATAGTTTGCATTAAAAACAAACTGTCTGCGTTGAACTAGATCATTCACAAAAAACATTTACATGCAACGGTTGTCTTTCCAGCATGTAGACCCACCTACTGAGCCTTAGGCACCAATGACCCAGTTATCCTTCCTGAGACCACTTTGGGAGATACTGACCACTGCAGACCACTAGCACCCAGCATTAGCAGCAGTGGGTGTCAGACATGACCTTACCCAATCATCTAGCCATGATAATTTGAAATCATCAAAGTCGATAAGATCCTTATGTTTGATACATTTTCTTGCTTTCAACAAACCAACTTCAAGGAGAAAATGTTCCTTTGTAGCCAAATATGTCCCGCCCACTAACAGGTGCTACGGTGACAAGGTAATCAATGTGATTCACGTCCCCCGTCAGTGGTTATAATGTTATGTCTGTGGCATAGTCCATTTTCACACTTCATTCTAAGCATCTTTGGTTTCCTTTACTCGTTGGTGCAGTAATTACAATTGGATTCATTGAATCGTGTGTGTAACTGCTGATCCCCCGGAAAAGATGAGTTCCAGCTAATCCTCAGTAATGGGCATAAATTATGAACAGAGAGATGTTGACCCATTCCTGGCTTATTTCTGGCCAAGATGAGACGCTCTAATTGGTCATTTTGAGCTTCTGAGGCCCTTCAGAATCATTCCACATGGATATGCTTCCCATGAGCACCCAGGGATATTGTGTGCAGATTCATAACAGCATTTCAGGGACTGACCCGTGGTCCTGGTTCTGGCTTCTTCTCCCTCTCAGGCTTATCGAGGATGTGAGGCCACTAATTACAGCAGAGGGGAGATTCAACTCTGCCTCTAACTTTTTAGGCCCAATTTTATTCTTATTTTTCTCTTCTCCCACTCGGGGGATGAAGCTTGGCCGAAATCAGACGGCCATGTACAATTAGATCCTTCCCGTGTCTTCATGTTCCTTTTTTCCCCTTCGTTTGGTTTGTAGCCTTTTAAAAACACCCTTTTATCCTTCCTTCCATCCTTGACTCTTTGCTTTCATTCTCTCTTCCTCTCTATGTTTCTGGCACCAAAGGTGTCCACAGTTTATGTATAGAATTTTAAATGATATGATTAATTTGGATACATTTTGGATAACGATCATCTTCTATCTGAAGCTCCCAACAGAAAAACATGTTTATATATTATATTAATTAGTTCAAAAGAGATCACATTGTCATTGGGGAGTGTGTGTTTGCAGGGGCGGTTATATTTTGTGTTAATTGTCTCTTGCATGATATAATATATGGAATATTCTACATAATTCAGATGAATCGTTTTCACTTACTTTATAGGAAAATAAGACCCAGGGTTTGTCAAATACAATAAATGAATACATATTCATAAGGATCCCATTTCTTTGTAATTGTTAATATTAGCAGACTTTAATTCTGAAAACATCTCTACTTACTTATAGCTTTGCCCCCCCTGGGCCCTGGCCACCCCATTAAAAACTCCTAAGACTGCCCCTGCACTGAGCTCAGGATCTGGTCACAGAAAACTTTTATGGCATAACCAGTTAATGAATTTGTTATAGAGTTGTAATAATTATTACTGCAGGCTACAGATATTATCTTGATGAAACTGTGTGTAATTATATACTATATCAGTTCCTGTTGGACAGAAAATGGAATATTGTCGCCCTTTGGTTCGTAGCCCTGCAACCAACACAGCATTACATCACTGTACAGATAAGTGAGCATGATCCCCGGTCCGAACCCCACTATGGCTTTCCCTGACGTGTCCAAAGCCCAAAAATATTTCCTAAATATTTGTCAAATCCAAGCGTGTCCCAGTCGGACCGGTTGCGCTTTGGTCGGATGTTCTGGACCCCTTCATGCGGACATGATATGGCGGGGAAGATTGACACATTATGATCCGATGAAGATGGAGATGCGGCGTCGTGGCACAAGTACGTGAATGGAAGTCAGGTCAATCCAGGTATATCGGTCTTTACAAGTTCTGATCACGCCGCGCAGCCCCTCGCCATCTCATACCTCTGACAGCGGGATTCCTCTCTGCAGGAGGAAACCTGTCTGTTCACAAACTAGAGGGGCGTCTGCTCCGACCAACTTAATTGACCTACATGTCGACATTAGAATTAAGATGACTCTTCAGCATCAGTGATAGGAGACAGATCAGTGATGTCACCATTCAGATTTTCTTTATCAATTGATGGGTGCGTCATGCCGTCACTGGGCAAGAAGCCCCCTGGCCATCCGTCCATTTCGCCATAGATACAAACCCAAATCTAACCGCGAGTGCTTTTGGTTCCTCATTCTGATAGAGTGTGTTAAAGTGAAGAAATAACTCGTAGGTCATAGAGGTGATGTTGTGCTGAAGAATAAAAGACACTGGCATGTCGGACACGATTTAAGTTGGTTAATTAAGCTTCAGGGTAAAGCTTAATACACAACTGGCCTCAGACTCCGGTTAATGTTTTGGAAACTGGCCTTTGGCAAGGGCCAAATTATGATAACTGGAAAACTGGGTAGCCCAGAAACACTCTGCAGCTCATCCTGAAAGAACCCAAGGCATCCCTCTAACCAGTTCTGGATCAACTCCCCAAAAGAAGGCTACCTGATCTGAACCACCACAACCTGCTCCTTTGAACGCATCTGAGCAGCTGGTCTACTCCAAACCACCTCTGAATGTCCGACGTCCACACCTGATCTCTAAGGCTGAGCCGAGCCCCCCTATGAAGGAAGCTCATTTCAGCCACTTTTATCCTTGATCACATTCACTTGGCCACCAAACAGTGATGATGAGGGTTGGAAAGAAGTTCTTATGGTAAACTGAGAGCTTTGCCTTCTGACTCAGCTGTGTCTTCACCACAACAGGCCTGATACAACACCATCACCGGTGTTGGTGCTGCACCGCACCACCTATTCATCTCATGATCCATTTTCCCATCAATTGATAAAAGACACCAAGATACTTCAACTCCAACCCCAACCCAGAGTGTACAACTCAGCTATGGGACAGTTTTTAATTGAGATCCAGAAAATAATTCCAATACTAAGAGTATTTCTCTAGCCTTTATAAAAATGGCTTCAACACGGAGAAGAGACAGATTCTCAAACTTGGCAATATCGATGGGTATCAACCTGCCCATCCATCCAGCCGGTCTGGGTGTTTGCACTTGTGTAAAGGTGCACCCAAAAGTGTCAGCATCAGCATGTGTGCGTGTGCATCTCAGTTAGAAAACACAAGTGCCTCGCTGGGCTCTGATGAACTGAATCATTCAGACTCTGCGTTAACAAAGATCCACCTCCTGCACTTTTCTATTGCTGGACACACCGGATGTTGAAGGGGGGAGAGAAATGTCATGGCAGCCATGAGGGTAGAGAATACCGAGTGGAACTGGTGTGTGTGTGTGTGTGTGTGTGTGTGCACATGTAAGTGACTCCAACCTGAGATCAACTTCACATTAAGATGTGCCCTGTGGGTAGTTGAACAATGAGAGCGCAGCCTGACTGGGAAGAAATATGCATGGCAATGAGAGCGGGAGAGCTGTGAGGTGATAGACGCACATATCACGCTGTGTGTTTTGACCAAACACTCTTTAATCTGTTATGGATTTTCTCGCCCTCTCCGTCTCACACCCCGCGCGCTTGACACTTTTTATGTGACTCTCCTCAGGTCTAACGACTTGCCATGCCTCATGGCTCGTGATTAAACAGCGTGCCATGATTCAAAGTCAAATCTACCTCCGCCGTGCAGCGGGAAGCTGTCATCGTGCATGTTTTAGGAATCAAATTACTTTCCAGACTCTCCTGTAGAAGTCTCCCCTCCCCTTTTCTGCGTCTCCGCACCAAATCTTGCAGTTAGTGACATGTTTTCAAGAGAAACCCATGGGACTCACTCTGGCACGCCCAATCACAAGTTTTCTTTGGTTCCTCAATCGTGAGAAGACAAACTGCGGTTAAAAGACGCTCTGAAGCAATTTTTTGTATTATTAACAACCACAAAACAACGAGAAGGGGGGAGGGGCCCGGCAGAGAGTTAGGGGACCATGCCCGGTGAAAAAAACAACAAAAAAAAACAGAGCATATAATGCATTTCTCAAATGTTTAATCAGACCACATTAATTAAAGCTTTTCCCCCTTCTCTTTCCCTTCCATCTCTTCCTCTCCCTTCTTCTCGCTTTCTTTCCCTGATAGATCTGCAGCGTGACCCCCAGTTAATTGAAACCCAGGAGACTCTTCTTGCATAAAATCAGATTTATCTATCCATAAAAGGATTTCGTTAAAAATAGTCCAAATCCAGTGGCTCACAACTAAAAGCCTGCAGCTACTGAGGCGAGCCCGGCTCCAACCCCTTTCGCCCTCTCTCAGTCGCCACGGTGAAACAAGTGCTGCCTACTGCTAACTAGCTGGGGACCCATTAATTAATTGCAGGAAAACACAGACATTATGTCTGTGGGGCACATTTTTTTTCCTCCCCAAAAGAAAGAAATGACTCTGTGCATGTGTGTGTGTGCGTGTTGTCCCTCATCCACAGCTCCTCTGAACTGTCTCCAATGTCCCCCAGACTATAATAAGAGGAAAGTAATGATGGGCCGTAGTGATAATGAAAAACCATGCATCAAACAAAACGCTGATTCTGTGAGACAGGTCAAATGAATAGGTATGAGAGCAGCGAGGAGACGGTCCAGGATGAGTAATCGCTGTGCCACTGCTGAACTGAGTCTGTTTATAGACAAATATTCAAACATTTGGGCTGAGACAATTCTTCTCGAAAGCATCCGCTGCTGAGAAGTGATGACTCTGGGAATGGTTTTATGTTGAAACTCGAGGAACACACTATGAAGTTGATGTCACTCGGATCATGTATTTTTTTGGGCGTGGACTTCGCACGCTTCCTGTCACCGCCGCGGTCGTCTGGGACCGATAATGGCTCCTGTCCAAATACCTCTGGATTTATAGCTTGCCCTCTCTCTCCCCTGTGCTGAGAGAGGTGTTGTTGTTTGGATCACTGCCAGTCATATCGGTGCTTTTCACCGAATTGGGGAGCAGGGGGGGGGGGGGAGGAAAGCTCAGCACCAAATTAAAGCGGTCTGGGATTTCCAGGGGATGCGTAGTAGAAGCAGGGTGCAGCCTGGGGGGGCTATTATTGATGCAACACCCTGAGGACGGATTCACATATGGACCTCTCTATCTGTAGGCTTTGCTTTTTAATTCACCATCATCATGGATATAAAAGCCCCTCATTCCCACGCACCCACTAATATTATGGGAATTGTGACGTGCACATGCTCACTGGTGTGGATTCGTACGTGTGTGTGTGTAATGTATTTATTTGCAAGTGTGTGTCTTGTTTGACTGTGAAGTGAAACATGATGTGGCTGTGCTGTCCCTCCAATCAGGACTCCCAGCCTCCCCCTTCTCTCCTTCCACAGGAAATTAATAGGCAGCTGCCACTGATGCGTTAAATTGCTTTGCGTTGGGCGCCGCAGACAACAGGATTATTTATTCTTTATATTCTCCATATTGGAACAACTGGCATCTGCTTTGCTATTGTTTTTAAATGAGATCTGGTTCCCCAGCGTCATGTTAGAAGATACTGTATGTAATTGTTTCAAAATGCCACATGGTCGGAGGTTTGGTATTCCATCTTGTGATGTGGGATCAGAAGGTTTCTTTTCCTTATTTTTATGAGTAAGCTCTTAGAATAGAAGATTGAAAAATGAAATAAAAATGGGAAATAAAGGTTTAAGTTAGTCATTCAGTTGAACGACTAACTGCTGGATTTACCAAATGTTGCATATTTGTAAATGATCAGATTGAAGAAAAATATCAGGTACCAGGAGGCGTGGTGATGCAGCAGCAACTTAACCGTTTAATGTCCTCTCCAAGAAAAAAGGATTTCTACAGCCACGGTTAACGTCTCCTCGTCAGTGGCCTCTTTGACCTGTGGTGTCCCCCTGGGCTCAGTCCTTGGCCCTTTGCTATTCTGTATACATGTATAAACAGGTTCAGTCACATTTTTTAACAAGAAGAGACTCAAAAATGTGCTCAACCAAACAGTGGACAAACAGCAGGACAATAAAGGGTTCAGAGCTTTCATATGATGATATGATGATATCCATGTTTCACCTTTGCACCGTTGTCTCTCCAGGAGTTTAGTGTTCAACAGCCCTCTCTGCATTTATACGATTTATGAACTTGGATTATTTTTCTAATTTTATGCCCACATAGACCTTTGTGCGAGTAAGAACTGGATTGATTTGGGTAAAGGACCGTTGAAAGTTTTATCAACAAACGACGTTGGGCCCTAATTTCTCAACCCTCGGTCCAATTTAGTCCTAATTTGGAAAAAATAAAATGACTGGAGGATAACTCCTCCAGTCATACTCACTGGTGGAAACCTTTCCACAAAAAAAAGTTTATTTTCATAACTTTTCACATTTAATTTGTGGAGTTCAATCAGGGGGTAGCTTGAACTACCACTAGGGGGAGCTAAATGCACACACCACAACCTTTGGCTATGATATAAACTTAAACTTATATTAAAATCTAGCATTGTGTGCAGCAAAAAGAAAGATTATTCCCATTGTCACTGGTGAGGTTTATATGAAATTGATGCAGTTGTCCTTGATTTTGTAAAGATATCACTTTTTCCTGATATCCAATAGAAACAAAAGATGAATTAACTGAGAAAATCTGATTTATTGATACCTAGAATAATAGAATTAAACAGCCCTAATGTAGATTATGTGATCTTGACAATATTATTTTCTACGCCACCATGTAATAATAATAATAATATTTGTATACTAATCATTGTACAGTCATTCAGTGTATTTTGACTTTGCATACAAACATCAAAATATATAAAGAATTGTGTTTTTTTTTTGGTTTTCTCTCATCCTCAGTCCCCATTATACTTCTCTTTGTGATTCTATATGTAGTGAGGAAGGCCTACTGTGGTCTCCTCTCGCCCCCCTGAACCACTGTCAACGGGAATCTCATTCAAAGCCCTGCTGCCGCCTGACCTGGCGTCACCTCCTGCCGCCCTGCACATATGTATGTCATGTGGCGTCAGCACCAAGGTGTGCTCTGATGTAATGGGGCCTGATGGCAGCATACTCCCTGCTGATAGCGATGATTGCTGAGCTCAGGTAAAGCTCTGAGTGTGGGTGTGTTCCCACTGAGCCCGGCCTTCACGTTACGGGTCTCTGCCCGAGCTGACTGGCGAGCTCGCCGCCCCTCTGCGAGTCTGCAGCGAGGATTCAACATGGCAGCTGCAGGGTTGGAAAGCTGCCGACCCTCCTATCCTGTTCTCCATGCTCTATTTCACCTGGGTCTCCGTACCCTTGCCCCCGTTTCTTCTTTAAACCCTTCCATTTTTCTATTTGGCTGAGCTTGGAATAGGAGGGGTGACTCACAGGGTGGTTGGAGCAGACAGCGACTTCTCCGCTGCTCCAGTTTGTATCCCAGTTCAGTTGAAGTCACTGTTAGGTGGGGAGGGGATCAACCCCCACAGAACCTGCTGCTGCATCACTCAAATGCACAAAGAGCTGCATCTTGTGAAAAAGAGACATCAATAAGCTAAGAAGGAACGCGAGCAGCATCTTCAGATACACCACACACCCCTTCATGTCTCAGCGGTCTGGCACGGGTTACCCGTCCAGAATATTGAGATCCTGCACCGATCGGACTGAGGCTTCTCCTTTCAAGTAGAAAAAAAAGAGAAAGTTTTCAGACTTTTTGGACGACAAACAAACAAACAAAGTAGTTGTGTGAAACAGGCGGGGACGTTTCTTTCTTAGCCCCTAAATGAGTGTAAACCAAATACATTCAACAAACACACGCACAATAATGTAATATCTATGCCATGAATGAATGAATGATAAAAAAATCATTATGAAAATGAATATATGCTCTAAGATGAGAAACGGATTCATGTCAGTTTGTCCAACGGTTTACTTTTTTATTTGTGAGAATGATTTTCCGTTTGAGATAAGAATATTGTTTTATAGTGACAGAAACAGCCGAGGGCTTCATTTAAGGCGACCTTCATCTTTGCACTTATTCTCCAGTCAGGGTCAATAGTGATAGGCTTTCAGTGATAATTGGATTTATTTTACACACTGGTATAAACGTCACCGTTTTTCGGATTGTAGTTTCCTGTGCGTACGCAGGGGTCACAGTTTGCATGGAGGGTCGCGCATTCTCCAAGTTTGCTTTTTAAAAATCCCCTGGATTGTGCTGAAAGCGGCGTACGCCTTCTTTTGTGCGTACGCAGCCTTTATAGACGAGGTCCAAAGCCTCGGATGAGTTTTTCCAGTTGTATTAAAACAGCTTTGAGTTATATTCAAGTTAGCTGTGATTTAATGTGACATTTAGTAGATTTTCCTCTAGCACACAGGAGAACCCACGGGGACCTTCTCCCCTGGTACGCAGTTAACATTCTGCATTTGTCCGGCACTCTGTAATTTATTGGATCACATCCGTCCGGGCCTTGATTTATATATTGATTTGAAAAATAAATAAAAATGATAGGAACCTGCATCGGGGTGTAATGATGGACTGTGTCGACATGCAGGAGTAGGATATGAAACATTGGGAGGAAATTAGATATTATGCCCTCAAGACAACTGCAGCCAGGAGCACATTCATTATTGGCTGGATATTTATTATTAAGAATTTCTCTTCATGAGTCAATGCTGCAGAATATCACCAGCCTGCTCCAGCTACCAAAACTCTGTGTTGTGTGTACATTGGGTTACACTATATATATACATACATATATACATACGTATATTCATTCATTCATTATCAATCCCTTATCCTGTTCAAGGTCGCAGGGGGCTGGAGCCTTTCCCAGCTGACATAGAGCGAGAGGCGGGGTACACCCAGGATGAGTCGCCAGTTCATCACAGGGCCGACACATAGAGACAAATAACCACTCACACACACACACACACACACACACACTTACACTCCTACGGGCAATCTTTGTGTCACCTCATAGTGACAGTGTACCTACATATATAAACATGCATATATATACATGCATTTATACATACATATATTCACACATATATATTCACACATATATATACATAAATACATATATATATACATACATATATATACATATATACATACAGTATGTATGTATGTATACATACATATATACATACAATACGTATTTATTCATACATATATGTGTGTATATAAATGTATATATACATATATGTGTATATTCACATATATTTATATATATATATACATATATACACACATATATATATATATATATACAGTACATGAAGAGCCTGCTTTGATTAGGGTTTTACAGTGTAGAATCCACCTGACAGTAACACATTCATGGATACAGTGACATTAAAAAACAGGAGACAGCTGTTATAAAACAAAATTCTTTGCCAGGACTTCCTCCGCTGCTCTGCACCAGTTTTAATCACAGCACAGTGAATTTTAAACAGCAGCGTTGTGAAGGGCCGCTGTCCAAGCCTCCAGAATTTTTATTTCATTTTTTCCCTCCCACCTCTACGCTCTAATCCACTTCAATTACGTTTCCTCCCATTTCTCCCGATCATTTTACCGCTCAGCAGCACCTGGGCTAATTGTAGCAGCGATGATCACTGATATGTTTTGCATTCTTAAAGGAGTTTGAGAAGGGGAGGACAGATAAACATCTCGCCCCGGGGCTTTTTGGAAAGCGTGGCTCAGCCTAGCAGATGGCCATCATATTATATGAGGAGAGCATCTTGCTGGGGATGGGGTACGGGTGGATGGGATGTAATGAGACTGAGGTAGGAGGAGGTGGGGAGGGGGTGGATTTTGAGAAGCAAGGAAGGAAAGGAGGAGATAGGGAATGGATTAAGAGAGGGAAAGAGGATCAATTTGTACGCTATAGAAAGGAAATGAAGAAAGAAAGAAAGGAAGGAAGCTGTTTGATAGTTCAGCATTATGGTAAATATACATCTTCACTTTCTCCGAGAGTTAGATGAGAAAGTTGTTATGTCCATAAATAATTAGCCAAGCAGCGACCAGTAGCCAGGTAGCTAACCTCAGCAGAATGAGAGCAAGCAGGGGAAAACCTCGATGTTCTCTAAAGAACATCCCATTAGTTTAGGCCGCACTCACTGTCGTCCTGACAACACTCTACCATCACTACACCGTGAACAAGACTAATAAAGAGTTGGGCTAACTCATTCTGTTGTGCTTAGATAATCCATCACATAAGGAAAACTTAAAAGGTTTGACTTTTACATGCTTAATGGACGATCCTCTCCAGTCTGTTCAAATACAGAAAACACAGCGGTGGTTCAACGTTGGAGCATAGCTGGCTGTTTCCTGCTTTCCCGTCTTCACGCCAAGCTGACTGGCCTCTGGTTGCAGGCTTTACGTTGTTTCCACAGACATGATATAATCGGGTTACAATGTTACGTCCGTCGCTCATTTGTTTGTGTGGCTTCCTCCTATTTAGCTCAGAAGAGCAGCGGGTGTGTAGGCGTAATAGTGAATATGTTTGTCTGTGCATAACCCTCACCCTGCTGCACCTGTAATGGATGAGCTGCTGCAGTGGCCATCTGAGGTCACAGCACCTGTTATACAGCAGCCCGTCTGAAGAAGACCACGTTATACAGCAGCACGTTTGAAGAAGACCACGTTATACAGCAGCCCGTCTGAAGAAGAACACGTTATACAGCAACCCGTCTGAAGAAGAACACGTTATACAGCAGTCTGTCTGAAGAAGACCACGTTATACAGCAGCCCGTCTGAAGAAGAACACGTTATACAGCAACCCGTCTGAAGAAGAACACGTTATACAGCAGCCCGTCTGAAGAAGAACACGTTATACAGCAACCCGTCTGAAGAAGAACACGTTATACAGCAGTCTGTCTGAAGAAGACCACGTTATACAGCAGCCCGTCTGAAGAAGAACACGTTATACAGCAACCCGTATGAAGAAGAACACGTTATACAGCAGCATTTCTGCAGGTACGATGAGCTCTGGACACCTCCAGTTATTTATTAGGAAGAAGCCAGATGAGAGCAGGGTTTGGATGGCCTGGGTTATTAGGGAGGTTTGTGTGTGTGTGTGTGTGTGTGTGTCATTAGCTACAGCGAAAGATAAAATTAAGACAATAGATGAAGCAAAATGAGAGAAAAAGCAAATTTACATTTCATAACATTACAAGAACCAAAACACCTAAAGACTCTTAAGGCTTGAATTAAAGAGAATTCTTTGTCTAAAATAAACAAAACACATAAAAAAACAGATACATTTAGATTTCATCAGGTGACATTTTCCTCTGCATCTTTGAAAGATGTTCCCAAACCTCAGCGCTCTAACCGCGGTCAGTGTGATTTGTTAGTCATGTTCTCCTGGTGCTAAAAGACAAATGATGTACTTCGCCTCAGGTCAACTGGGCTTTCCCATCCCATAATGTCCTTTGAGGGAGCTGGAAGCGAGCAGCCGTTCCCAGAGCGGTGAAGTACTACTGTATGCTGCACATCACAGGCGTATATAACGGCTAAGTGCTGCGGCGTGACCTCCGACCTCTGACGGACTGTTCCGCTGCTCATCAATTCCAGACAACAGTATTTTAAGCCCAAATGTCTCGACGACGGCCTCAAGAGGAAAATCATTTCCCCACATTCAGCGTGTGTGAAAGCTCCATCCGCAGCCAAACAAGAAGGAGAGTTTCACCCAGAATGTTCACTCTCTTTACTTTGGCTTCTGGAAGAAAAACTTTACACTTCTGTGTGTGTGTGTGTGTGTGTGTGTGTGTGTGTGTGTTGTCTTACTGCCAAAGGTTCCCCGGAGGAGAGAGGATCTCTGTCAGTTTGTCATCAGGCACAAGCTGCCAAATTTTATGAAATACCATATTACTAATTGGCTCAGCGTTGGGTTTCCCGCCTAGAAGTGAGGCAGTAATATCTGGGCCTCCATTAGGATCACAGAGAGAGACACACTCAGCGGTCTCCTGCTGAGCTGGCAAGTCATCTCACACCAAGCTTTGGCAGTGACACACACACACACACTAACTCACACATACACACACGATACTTCAAGGACAAAAGACTTCACAAACATTTCACATGTGCTGCCAACGTCTTGTAATAGTTCTGCAAACGTGCCTTTTGTTGTGTGCATCCGGTTCAGAGGGGGGGGGGGGATCAGTTCAGCGCTGGACCTGTGAGTTAACGTCGTTTAACACTTCACTAGGTGGGTTTACATGGGCCACTTTTCTCGTCACAGTTGTCTGTTTACATGACTTGTGATCTTTCCGAGCCGGTGTTTACACGCAACGACTCATCTAATCGGAAACACTCTCTGACACGTTCAGTCGATCCACATTCCCGTTCAGAAGGTGGCGATAACACTTCGGTGAGCATGTTACCGACACCAACACGTGGCCAGAAGAACAATATGACAAAGAAGTGACTTTTCTCCCATCTAACCATCCAAAAATGTTCAAACATTTCAAAGTTGCGATGAATAAATGACTCTCCGATGCAGACCGGTACTGAATGTTTAGCGTTACATCAGGACGCTGGGCATGAACAGATACCACTCAAACAGAAAACTCTCAGAAACAGCGTTTACATGCAGCAACTGGCAATCGGAAGGGCTTTCCGAAAAGATTTCGACTACCTCCTTGTAAAGAAATGAAGTCTTCATTTAAAGGATAGTTTTCTATCCCTATAGGGTTAGGGTTACATGGTAAAAAATAAAGATGTGAATGTTCTCAAAAAAACACTATTGATAACCCTCCGTTTCATTTACCGTTAACTTTAATTTGACTTATCAAGTTTTAGTTGAATTTGACTAAATTCGAAGACATAAAAAGTTTTTACTCAGTTTTAAGTGTTATTTAGCTGGAACCACATTCTTGTTCATTTTGACCTTATTTTGCAGAGATAAGCTGCTTTTTGCACGTAAGTGTAGTTTGGATACGAAACGATTTAGAAACAAATGTGTTAAGTCCAAATGAATCTAAGTTGAATCTATATCAGATACAAATTCTACAATGAAACCAGTAAAAAATGACACTAAAATGGCAAATAATGTTATTTCACTTACCTAGTAACTACCTAAGATTTTGGGGCATTGTTGGTAACCCTTTTGCCTGACAGTAAGAAGGTCTTGGGTTCAAATCCACCTGGGAACTTGGGTCCTTTCTGTGTGGAGTCAAACGTTCTCTCTCTGACACTCCAGCAGTCCAAACAAGTTAACCGCGTTGTCTGTAACAACATTTCAGCTCCTCAGTTAATTCAAAAGTGAAAACTGGATTTAGTATCAATTTCTTCCGACTTTAGAAGATCATTTGGAACAAAGTAAGAAGTAATGGTGTATGTCCTTTCTAACAATAATTATTTGGCTTTGTGTGAAGGATGTCATGTTTTGTCTGAAGCTAAAGGAAACGCGCCGCTGTCACAAAGTATTTGCTCTTGGAGGAAGTTGTTGGGTCTTTGTCGAAAAATCAATAAAGTGTTGGGTCTAACGCTCCGCTCCTTTTGGAAAGAGCCTTGAGATTACATTTGTTGTGAATTGGTTCTATATAATTAAAGCTGATTTGAAAATTTGTACTGACAGTGAATCACACTTTAATCATTTCAGGCCTAACAAATTTAACTTATTGTTTGAAAGTTATTTCAAAGTATCATTATTTTCCATGTATATCTCAAACTAGCTCTCGGGCTCGCGACTTAGTCTCTTCAATCAGAGAACACTGGTTTCAGTTAAGTTACGGTCCGGGGAATTATCTTCGATCGTGAAATCTACTTTAACTCCCGTATAAGATAAAGTAGAAAAAAAAAGACACAGAAGAATTAGTCGATGCCTTTGTTGCTCCTAGCCTGAACTATTGCGACTCCCCATTATCACGCAGTCCTAATAAGTCTCTGAAGCCACGATGATCCAGAGAAAACCCACGTAAACACGGGAAGAACATGTAGTCTCCACACAGAGGCTCCTGGAGCTGAGGAGGATTGAACCCAGATTTAAACATTTGAAGAAAAAAACCTCGGTGCAAATGTGAACATAATGTCAGAATGAACCAATATAGGAGCGATGAAATCATCGTTTAGAGGGGATGAATATTAGCGTCCATGTGAATGACTTGCTAACACAGGATGGATCCGAATGAAACGGACCGCCCCGGTACTGAGGGGCTCTTGTTTATTTTCTGTCTAGCATGGCAATCTTTTTTAGGACTCCTAATCAAACATGCCTACGGCCATCGGAGGGATAAACACACACACAGTTTGGCAACATTTCAACTCCTCTCTCAAGCGGTGCGAGGAGAAAGAGTGAACGCTGACTGGGGAAACTCTCACGCACTCACACACACACAAACACTTAAACACACACACACAGAAAGAGAGAGAGAGAAAACAGTGGAGTTTAAGGGAAACCTACCATCTTGCTTTAATGTAAAAACAGTGGTACCCCTACACCCGAACACACGCCAGTATATTGTGTCAGTTATGATGAACACACTTTGTGCACATTTAACATGATCTAGGGCACAGTCGGATATAAATCACCATTTAACTCTGGAAAAAACTAAAAAAAAAAAATCCACTTTTATTAACCCAATAAGTATATGAAACAACACTTTGTTCCATTTCCTGGCCCACGAAGGGGCAAATATGCCTCTTATTGATTTTTTCTTCTTCTAGGGTGTAAGACAAACATTGGTTTCCAGACGTGACGGGCTCACACCTCTCATTCCAGTTGCTCCAACCGCTCCAAAGTTTAAGTGTACAAGTTGTTTCCAGTGCAAAACCGCAAATTTGGTTAGCTAAGGCGCTGGCTTCCCTTCAGAGAGTTCTCCTCAGGGTTGGTCCTTCATGTCAGGACTGTTTGTCCCCCACCATAGATCCCAGTCCTCTGTTTGACTCAGGTCTACACCAGTGGTGTACTGGAAGATCCAGACAGGACTTCCTTCATAATTGAATCGATGTGTTTGAGGCTGATCTGTGAGTCGGTCCTTGGCTCTGAAACACAAGTGTCAGCAGACCCCATTAGACGTAGGGGGGGGGGGTCCACCCTGCATTTCTGAGCAAACATACACTCCGGCCAGTGCACGACTCCCGATATGTTCGTGGGAGCCTTCTATACATTTTGCGAGAGGAATCTGACTTTCTTTCCCGTCAGCAGCAAACTCCTGAGGTCCTTGACAGACGGGAGCTTCATTTTCTCCTTGTTTTTACTGTAAACATTCAGGAAGATGCCAAAGAGCACCAGAAGGCCACCCCAGATGTACCTGAGGACAGAGAACAGTAAAGGTTAGACGGCAGAGACAAAGAAGAGTAAATGATGGGTATCTTCTGCACCAATCAGCCATAAGATTAAAAACCCCTGCCGTATAATGTGTAGGACCACTTTAACTGCTAAACAGCTCCAAAATACAAATATTATTACCTTCACTGCGGCCGAAGAATGTGAACTGGACTACAGTACACTGGTTTTGAGTTGTATTGGATTTAAACAATATAAACACATGGCTGCTGCATCAGCAGACATAGGTGCTTTTAAATAAAATAAAACATAGAACCGTGTGGCAGTAGACCTCGTCCAGTGGAAAACGGTGGGCCCTGTATTAATCATCAAATAACATAAGGGAGCAGAAGACAAAACCTCACAGTCTTACACATCCTTGTTTCATGTACAAAACAGGAAGTTGTCGAAAAGGTCATTTTTGTGGAAGATAGGCCATTTTTAGGACTTCAAAAAAAAGAAAAAAAGACGAGTTTTAAAGACTTTTTAAGGATCCGTTTGTACCCTGAACAGCTCTGCAGTGCACTTTCAGGTGATTCTATGTTATGTCTCTGAGGCCTTGAGCATTTTTGGGCGATTCCAGCGAGGCATGAGGAAGTGTATGTTTTGGAACCGTGGCTGTCAAATTCATTCCAAGAATGTATCCAGTTTGTTCAGAATTACTTTTGCAGCCAAAAACAACATGATCAACGCAGGAAAAATAAAGAAATAATGAAATTGGAAAGTACATTTTCAGAATGATAGAAATACTATCAATACTAACTATTTTTTGTAAATGTCAGTGAAAGAAAGTAAGAATTTATTAAATAAGAAAGGAATAGGTCTAAAATCTAAAACTCTTCAGCCTCATTTAAATATTTGTCTGGACATTTTTCTGAGAATAAGTCCGAGATTTAATTCAGGAGTCTGACTTTATTCTCGGAATTCTGACTTAATTTACCGTCTGGAAATAAAAATAAATGATAATCATGAGGTCCTAATCCTCTTCTGTACATCTGGAATGTAAATACTGAATATAAATTGTGGTTTATTGGACTAGTAGTTTGTTTTGTTTTTTTTGGGTTAAATGTATTATAGTGAAGTCATTTCAGGGATCATGAACGATCTACAGCACCACAACGTACTTCTACTTTCCTAAACACTGTTTGAGAGCAATTATTCTTAACGGGGTACATGTAGCCCCAAGGGGAATGCCCTCAGGAATGAAACTGCTCCAACACAAACGTACAGGGATGACTCTAAATGTCCTTGCCAGAAAGTTGATTGTAATTTCCATTAGAAACCCATTAGAAATTAAATTCAACAGCGTGTTAAGTTAATAATATACTCACTGAATTCAAGACTCAGATTTTTTTAGATCTACCAGATCAGACCTAGAGCATGATTCATCAGCAGCCTTTTTAAGGCCTTTTTAAGGCCTAAAATCCATATTATGGAGTAGACAATAATTTAAGAGTTTTTAAATCACCACAGAGATCCTGTCAAAATCAAAAACATTTACAAAAATAGGTTTAACAACAAGATAATATTAATAATGCAGAAATAAGTACAGTTATCAAAGTTTGTGCAATTGTAAACATGCTGTCAACTGCAAACAGAAAACACAATCAATACAAATAGTATCAATCATTTTCTCAGTGAGCAGAAGATTTGGATGTTGAAGAACAGACGAAGATGTTGAAGAACAGATGAAGATGTTGAAGAACAGATGAAAACCGAGGAATATTCTTGGTTGGAATCATCAGCAGTACAGATTAAAACACGTTGGGAGAAGTATAAAATGAAAGCTGAAACGCAGCCAATTAAATTCTGACAGTTACTCGGTTCTACTGCAACAACATTGTAGTTTAATTCCTACTGAATTATAAAGGAAACGATGTCTTAATAAAGGAATGCTTTTCTACAAAAAAGTTCTGCACCGATGAGGGGCAAATTGATGTAATGGGGTACATCAATGGGAAATGGTTAAGAACCACAGATTTAGAAGAATCCTGTTAGATTCCTCTGATACAGCAGCACAAATTCTAAGGAGCAGATGTTTTGGTGCCTCTCAGTGGCCCTAAATAACACAAAGCTTTAAGTTTGGCTGGTTTCCCTTCAATCTCTATCTGATAATATCCAGTAAATTCCAATTACTCATAATTTTGTGCTCCCTGTTGTGTGATCTCAGTCAAACCCTTATTTTTTTGGCTAATATTGTTCACATGCTGATAATAAAATCTTTTGTTTAAAAAGTGTAAACTGCAGCCAGGAAAGGGACTGTGAGTCCAGCAGCGGCGGAGGGCACACACCAGCTGGAGGGAGAATGAAATTGGCCACGAAGTTACAAAAAAAGTTTTTTGTATCTTGTGCAAAGTGTGTGCGTTTATGCATGCGTGTCAAAAGTCACGGTAGAGAAACAGAGCAGGAGAGGTACAGCCGAAAACAAAGCCCCTCTGACAGCGCAGAGGAATCAGAGTGTGAGCAGGAGAGGAGGACAAGGAGAAAGGCAGAGGAGCAGGCGAGGTCTGAAAGAGGACAGGAACCCAGTGGGCAGGGGAGCCAAATCAGGCTCTATTAGTCAAAGAAGAGGTCAGTGTAGGCTTTCTTTAAAGTACAGCAAAACTGATCAAAGTCAAAAGGTGCCAGTACTTACTGGAAAGTGAAAGGTTTCGCAAAGAACATGAAGGAAAGAATAATAGTCATGGCCTTTCTCCCAGTGGTCACTGCAAAACAGTAAAACAGATTTGTGGTTTTACTTTAATACAAATTATTAAAAAAGTACACCAGATGTGTCTAGCATATTTCACAGAAACATTTATTCTCCACAGCAGGGCATCATGGGATTCTTTTTGAACATACCGTGGATTATGAGAGAATTTTCTACTTAAACTAAAAGTAGACATCAACTACTTATATTGATCCAGCGTGAGGAGGAGATCTGCTCTGACCTGTCACTGCTACCAGGGCACCGAAGAGCTTGATCAAAGCCAGAACAAAGGAGATGCCAAAATAACCGGTAAGAGAGAAGAGGAAAGCGTAACCGTACGTCTTCACGGGATGCTGGGAGGGAAGAGAAGATACACAGATCCTTTAAAACTGAACACTGGATACTCCTGATGCTCTAGTAACACCGTTGAGTACCGTACTTCACATCACCTTCTGAGGGCCATGCAAACAAATTCTCAAAACTATTAAAAACTATCCTTGTGTGTATATAATACAAAACATTATTTAACCAGAGGAAACACAAAATACAAGATTCAAATGTTTAAATGTATTTCTAGAACCAAAAAGGTTCTGTAACAGCAAGTCCCGGCTTCCTTACTAACTCAGAAAATGACCAAACTGCAGACATGGGGCCTCATTTATAAACGCGGGGTACGCACAAAAGAATGCGCACGCCGCTTTCTACGCAATGAGTGGGATTTATATAAAGCAAACTGACAGGAGAATGTGTGTTTCTCCACCGAACTCTGACCAATGCTTCCGCACAGAAACAGGGAAACTTCCATCTGATGGCAGAAGGATGAAACGGATTATGCAGTGACATTAAAATAAATCTAAATATTATCACCCAATGGCAATTTTACAAAAATCAGGGGATGGGGTGGGGGTGGGGGGTGACTCAAAGAAAAGGGATTCAGGACACTCTTTGAGAGACATTGGCATCATGGGAGGGTGATGAGGACGAAGACACAGCTGCCTTAGAAGAACGCTAATGCACGTCTGAATGTTATCACAACACATCTTAATGACCCTCAGAGCTTTTCAGGGAATCTTGGACGGATTGTTAGAAGCTGTTATATCTGGTGTAGGACACAGCATTCCACTAGAGGAACATTAAAGGTGGTGTTAAAGATGGAGGCGGCAGTGGAATGTTGTGGAGCCTCAGAACCAGTACTACACTCAATAACTGAGAAAAAAAACATTGATTCCGTTCATTGCCAGAAAATTCGGAAGGCAAATGTCAGGTCATCAGTTTGAGTTGAGGCTCAAGCAGCAAGACAATGATCTCAAATGGAATGAAGTTAAAGTTCTGGAGTGGACTAGTCAAAGTCCAGATCTGTATGCTCTGAGATTCTTGAACATGGCGGCACTAAAGCAGTTCTGTAAAGAAGAGTTGGCCAACAGTGATGTGAGATTGTTCTCCAGCTATCAGATGGGTTTGGTTGTAGTTGTTGCTGCTAAAGCTGGAACTTCTAGATAAAATGTTCAGGCTATAGATATAAGATACTTTTTTTTGACTAAATCAATGTTATGCTTCTATTTTATTTTACGTTTAATCAGCTTGTTTTATCAGGAACATGTAACATAACATTATTACATATAACTACTTAATATTCAAATCTCAAAAAGAAGATTTAATAACAGCCAGTGGACAGCCACGTTAAATGTTTGGGTCTTTCCTTCTTATAGAATCCTCACCTCTGAGCAGAAGGCCACTGCCGGCCCAAGCCCACCCACACAAAGCAAGCCTGTCAGTATGTAGACAAAGCCGATGGAGTACGAGTACAGCACCTGTCGACGAAACCTCACGTTACCAGTCAGTGACGACATACCTCAGCCAAAACATGCGACATAGATGTCTGCTACTAATGAAGGTTAACTTAAAGGTACACTTTTTTAGTCAGGAAAAAAGCGATACCATTTCAGAGTTGGAGCCATTATGGAGTTTCATGGCTTTCTCCTGAACGTTTCCAATGGCGGCATCTGCGCACAGCGCTAGGGAGATGAGGAGAACACCTGTACACCACACACGAACACACAAGAACAGGGACATGTCACGGCCTGAAGTTCAGCAGACTTTGTACACATTTAAGTCTTTAAACTTCATATGATGACGTAATACCACACATGCTCATTTTTATTAAATCAAACTGGACATGAGGATAAAACACTGACAAGGAGGTTTTATTCTTTGTGACCAGTGGTGGATGAAACACTTGGATAATTTGTTCGACTAAAGGTACTGATGAACTATCCACCACTGCTTGTAACGTAACAGCATTTCTGTGAAGCAGTTGGAATTTGCTCTTGGGTCAAGAATAAAGTACCTGTCGCGTTGAAGTTGGGGGCCACTTTGCTGTCAGCTAGCGTGAACCAAATGAGTCCCAGACTCATGCAGAGAGCAGCAGACACATCAGCCACATTATAGCGCTTACCTGAAACACAAACACATAACACTGAGTCTTTTTGAGCGATGCTATTCTAGTCTGAAATCTGAAACTTCTAAAATCGCCATAATCGAATTTGGACTGACTTCACATAGGAAAAATGAGGCAGAAAATTCGGAGTTCATAAGAGCATAAAATCTAATCTAAGAATGAATGCAACCGACAACTTCCAAATCTTTTGCAAAGGAAAAGAGAAAGAAAACTGAAACGCAACACGGACAGAGTGCTTTGCCTTGAGCACTAGTGGAAAATAAATCTTCAAAAGATGACCACCTCTTTATAAATAAAAGGAGTTGACATTGTATTCAGGTAGAAGCTTAATTGCATTTTTATAAAAAAACGAAGTTTTCTTCACAATTCAAAGTTTCTAACATTTTGCATGTAACAATGCACAAAAAAGCAGTTTAAAAGCAAAAGCTTGGGGAAAAACACGATGAAGGAACTTCCAGAAACAGGCTGACTGATAGATGCCTTCAGGTTGACAAGGGGACGCAGCATCAGGTCGACCGCGGTCGGCTTTGATTCCTCAACTGGCCTTTGAAGGGTTTCACATCAGATGCACACCCGCACCCCTTCCTTCATCCCTCCCTCTCTCTCTCTTCTCTTCACATTCTAAGTGAACAAATTCCACCTGAACCTTGAGGGACCACAGTCTTCTCATTAAACCAACCAGAATGAGAAAGAGAGACATTAGGGTTTAAAAAAGAACAAAGAAAAGAAGAAAAGTACAAAACCCGACTGACACTGAGTTTCAGGGCCAAGATGAAAAGACCAAGAACCAAAAAAGCAGGGAGAAAAACTTAGTAAGGCCGACCCGGTTCTGACAACAAAAAGCAACAGACATGGATAAAAAGGAGGTCCCAAATGTTTAAAGATGGCTATCACTTCATCTGTCACACCAACTGCATGTCCTCTTTCATAACATTCAGAAACCTCCTCTTTGCTCCTCCTCTTCTTCTCCGGCATCCTCTACCAATATATCCACCATCCCTCCACTGCACATGTCCAAACCAGGAGCTGTCGCCCTTCCTTTAGTTTTGGTTCTATGTGTGCGGTTTTTGTCATTAGCATGGTCACGTTGGGAGAGAATAGGTAAGAGGTGTTTGGAAATTTGATAATATTTGATAATATTCTCAACAAATGAAGTAACATGCCGTGGTTTTGTTTTTACATGTAATCTACGATTTTTCCTACAAATATAAGATAAATAGCTGTAAATGCTATATTCATGGAATGAGATCGGGGTTATCATAAAGACTATTCTGGTTGTCACCACTCTTTTAGTCATGCCATGAGGAGCATCCATCATTGGGAGTAGAAACCGGTTGGCGTTTTTCCTCTTTTTGTAACATTCTTTGAGATTTTTTGACCTATACATGACAAATAAAGGCATTTTACTCCATCTTTGACTCGATGCTGGTGTGCCTGAAGCTGGCTGAGCGGCTTTCGTTTATTCGTCTGTATTATTCTACACAAGATTTTCCTGTTTTGTATATGTGCACTTGTCATTTTATCTCCTCTGCAGTGATTGCTTTTATTAACATAGCTGGGTTTTTTTTTTTATGAAACATGACCTTTACGACCTTTGGTAGTAAAAGATTACTTAAGTTATGTCTTGATTTGATGTCTATCTCCACTTATTTATTTCGATATAGATTTTCATAGTTATTTGCTAATTATTCTACTATCTGTGGTTTGTCATTTAATGTTTTTGACTGATCTGTTTTCAATTTTGTACTGAAAGATCTATTCAAAAATTCAATGCATTTTTCATTTAATCTAACTTTATCTTCAAAATGTCTATCTTCCCTGAATTTTATTTCCTCTGAAATCGATTTTTGCTGAGTTTCAGCAGCTTTGGCACTTCCTATAATATAATTGGATCTGCATACTCTATTATTTTTTCTAAATATTCATCCAGTATCTTCTGAATTTCTTTTGCAAATGTACTGTTTTGATATTAGATACTTGATACATATAATGTTGAGCCCTAATACGACTTTTGTAATAAAGTAAAAGCATCATTTAATTTAAAAATACAGGTTGGATCTCATGCTGGCAAGAACCCTAACCCAGCATTCTTTGAGTTCAGAATGCTAAAACTGTATATTAAAGTGAGTAAATAATGAACAATGACAAACTTTGGATTGTTAAGTAATGAGGTATATAATGAGATATATACGGGCCAGGTTGGAGTTAATCACCACCGGGACCTCAGGCTCAAGACAGGTTTTAGGGGTAGTTGCATTACTCACAGCCACAGAGAAGCACACTTTAATAACATACAGTAGTATAAAGGTTTGAAACATTGTAAACAAATAAACATCAAGCTGCATCATACAAATTAAAACCAGCGCCTTACCTTGTATAAACACTCCGCCAATCATAACTGGGATAAGTTTACAGCACTTGAAAATGACTTGTGTGGGATAGTTCAAGTAGCCCAGAGAGGTATTGGACAAGCCCATAGTGCCCACTGTTAGAAAAGCTATCATCATATATGTCTTCCCCGGTATCCTGGAAGACAGGCAAAGATACAGAAAATGAGAAAATGCAATACTATGTTAAAATGCTTCCAAAAACTTAAGTATCACTGATTCCCATTTCTTCTAAAATAATTTTAAGAAGATGTATAAATAAAGGGTACGTCAAAAGAATCCTGTCATAAGTTAGTAACAGTGGGGAAGCAGAACAAACAGAGGTGGGTCATGTGTGTCAGTTGTTGGCAGGAGATTATTTACCTTCTGCGTTTGTCCAGTGTGAACTGAAGTTCAACCAGACCAAACGTGGAGTAGAAGCCAAACTGTATCAGCGTGAGGTACCAACCGAAAGGCTTAAATCCTTCCACAGAAAATATCAGCTCCTGGGTGGAGCACCACATTCAGATTTACAAAGCAGACATCGACAAAGTTTGGTTTACATTAGAAACAAACATGATTGGTCATTTTTATCACCAGCATCATCATCATTTTCCAACTGAACTGACTTCTTGTCTCTGTCTTACCTGCAGGTATCCATAGATTAGGTAAAAGACGAAGACTCCTGCCACACAGATGAAGAATTGTGTGGGGGCGCTGAAACTGCTCAGGTTGATTCCCAGAACCCTCAGCTCCTCTACTGACTTTATGTGGGGGGACATCACCTCAGTGGATGATGGGATGGAGATTGAAATGTGCTTCCGTGAACTGTTGTAGCCCACCAGGCCATATTTGGCAGTCATGGTGTCAGTGGGGGGTGGAACCTGAAAGAACATGAGAAGAGTAAGAAGCCATATGCATGAAAAATACCATGTGGATTACTATTACTGTATTAACGTGTAGTCTTATGTTACAGTTGTAGATGTTAAATGTTGAGGTCATATAACCAATGATGAGTAGTTTAATTTGTGAGAATACTATTGTCTTATAGGACCCACACGTCTCTAAAACCTCCAATTTTCATACTTTTCCAGATAATCTAATACGATTTAAAAAAAAAAAAAATCAGTTTAGGAAGAAGGTTCATTTTCATAATCCATAAACACACATATTTCCCTTTGGTACACATATTAATGAAAATATGAAAACTTAAAAAGTATGTTTGTTAATATGAATGCGACGGCTGTAGATGTTTAAGAATGGGATAATCTGATTAATCATAACTACCTTTATCATAGCTGATCATCATAGCTACCATATGCTATAGTTCATAGCACAAAAGTAATAAATAAGTCAACTCTTCATTTGAGAAGTCTGTCTGCAGCTTTTTGATATTTTCTTATGAGTAGTTTATTAGTTTAAGAAGTAGATGGATTGTCTCAACCCATAAAGAAACACTCAATCCTTCAATTGGAGATAAATGAAAGATATGAAAATTGTAATTTGATATGTGTGCATACACATATTTGAGCGGACTGTCCAAAGCATTATGGCTGTCTGCCTGGTGTTATGTGGGTCTTTATCTTGCCTCCTCTGTGGGGCACTGACTGTTCTGGTGCCTTTGCTGTTTGAATGGAGGTCAACCTTTTGGTGCCTTGCTTTTCTATGGGATCATGCAGCAAAGGCTGACCTTCAATCCCTGTGTAAATCAATGAAACTTGGGCCTCTATGGCTATGTGGCCATTATGCTGGCTGTCCGCACTTGGATTACTTTGGTTGATGCTGAGCACAACCGGGAGAATACGTGGTGTCAGAGATCCAACAGCCTAGTTGAGTGGCCGTTGCGCGATGGCCCTCGTCAGAATTGTTCAGATCCTTTCGTTTGCTTATTCACCTCATCACCCCCCAGGGCCTCTTATAGTGCCCTTATGGCAACACGGTTGGTTTAGTTCTGGCTTCACCTTTCGAGGGTTGTGTTTTTGTGGCTGGTTGATGCAAGTATGGAATTAATCATGGTGGCATTGCTGACAATAATAATGGCAAATATTAAAACTGTTGTTATTGAGTATGATGTATACGATACTATTGTAATAATTATACCCTAGATCAATACTATCTAACCAAATAACATATACTACCATACTGATACACACTTACACACCTATCTTACGGTTCAGCAAACTATTCTTGACTGGTTTGTATCGGTTGTCTTAGTATTATTGATTACTCATTTTCTTGTCCTACCGTTTACTGTACCTAGTGTGTTAATTCTGTTGTTTTTTTGTCTCACTGTTTATGCACAAATTCTAACATGAAAATTAACTAGTAACTACATCTTACCGACAAATGGAACGGAGTATAGTGTAAGGAGTATAAATAGGAAATACTCATGTTAAGTACAAGCATCTCAAATGGACACTCAAGTACAGAACTTGAGTAAAAGTACTTAGTTGCTGTCCAGAACAGCACATTTGTGATCTTTGAGCTCAAACATATATAGTATTCAATGAACTGAACCCAGTGCATCAAATTTAAGTAACTGATATAAAAAAAATGATGAAATGTGATTAATGTTGTGTTTTTGGTCAATCTATGTTAGCCAGTGACGTCAGCAAAGCTAAGTAGCAACCGGTTGCTAACGGCTCATAGATGCAATTTGATTCCGTGCTGTGTGATAATACTCTAATTACAAGTTCTAATTCTAATGGTAAACTATTATTCTGTGGACAGTTTTTTATTGATGGTTTATTAATTTTATACCTGACTTTAATTTTTATTAGCAAGAATGTTACCTTCAACAACACTTCCGGGTTTCTTTCCGTTAGCGTGTTATCTTCTTCAGAGGAGAAACGGAAGAAAAAAGATTCCCTGCTCGTAGCACCTTCATCTTCCGCAATTTTTTAATGTTTTCCTCATTCTCTTTTACAGAGACAAACAACCAGAACACGCCGAAAGGCGTGCTAGTCGGTTGAAAGCTGACTGCTCTTGCTGCTGTGGAAGAAGCCAACAACTTCCGCTCGTCTCTGACCATTGAACTGCGTTGTGATTGGTCGATACAGCCATGCGCTACGGCATGTGGAATACGTCATCAGCCTTAAACCCAGTTTAAGGCGGGACTTCAACTCTGCCTAAAGCTTAAAGCGATGCAAAATCTAACTACTTGTCAAAGATGCAATTTTTTTCTTTAAACTCAACAATACCGGCAGCGGTTCCTACCCGTGTTACCTGCATTGAAGAATCCATCATTAGCTGAAGTGAGTTTGGTGCCTCATATCACAAACATCGTCCCTAAGAATATCAAAGGCAATACTGGTTTTTCCCGTTTTGCAACACAGCCGTCTGTTATACATGTTGTCAATGTCAATAGTTAAATCAATATTTAAACTATGAACTGATAAATAGATAGATTTATTCCCAACCAACCAAATGTGGGGCAAGGATTATTTTTTTTATGAGTGACAATGTGAGACATATTGTATTTATTTTCCAACTGTAAAATCTGTAACATTAAAAACAAAAATAAGTTTAACATTCTTTAAGGTCTATGGACAATTAACTGCTAGCATGCCCTTTATCTGTCCAAATAATATAAATGCAATTAATGTGCCACCAAACACCATGAAAGTAAAAGTAAGCCACAGGCATTATTCACTTAATTCAAGTATTAAGTAAAGTTTTAAAGTATCTTTGTCATCTTAGCCAGCACTTATCTGCCACCCTCTCCGATGTGTCTAGTTTCAGCCCCTTCTTGATGACTTTGCTCGGCCTGTTGTTGACCTTACCTTGGATGCTGCGGCCCCAGTACAACACAGCGTAGGAGATGTCTCTGGACACCATAGACTGATAAAACGTAATCAGCAGCTGTTTTCTCAAACCACAGGACTTCAGCCTCCTCAGGAATTGGCTCTGGTCCTTCCTGTATAGCTGGTCCAAGTTATCCTCCCAACCCAACTTGACACTCAGGTGAACACAGAGGTATTTGTAGGGGTTAACTTACTGCATGTCTTCATGTTTTCATCCGGGGAAAGTTAGCTTCATGCATGATAAATTGTTGACAACTTAACTTTAATGTAAACAGAGAATCCATTGTCAAACAAAAAAATATTCCCCTAACACAGAAGCTTTTTTCCTTTTCTGTCTTTGATTTGATGTTTTGTAACTTTTATCAATCCTTTATTGAATATCTTTTAACCGTTTCTATGGCAGCCGTTATCATGGGTTGTCCAGGAAGGACAATAATTGCCTGTGTGGTATTATCAAAGTTTGCCCAAACATTCTTGGAGTTCAGAGGAACTTTTCCTCCCTTTAGGAAAAAAATGTTGCAGAAAAAAGCTAAAAGAATTAACAGCCAATCACATAATGTTCTGTCCGCCAAATTTTCTCTCATGCCTTTGGGTCGGATAATGTGCCCACGAGCCACGAGGAGAACATATGACTGTTCCAAGTCCTTCATTCCTTCTGCTATTAGGCTGCTAAACTAAAACTGAAATACTCATTTAGTTATTTCATGACAGTTATTTCAGCGTAAACTCGGTTTATTAAGTATCTTATCTATCTGTTAGATATGTGACTACTGTTTTTTACTTATTGTAACCTTTCCCTCATGCTCACCAATGTCTGTTTATCTCTAACCTCTGACATTTTATCAACCCTATTGTCTGAACTTAACTGAACTACACTAGTCTATAACCAGATAAAAATATGCATATCTTTTTAATATTGGAAAACGCCCTATATATCTCTCTTTCATGTTGTGCTGCCATGTTTGTACAGGGGCCTAGAAAGATAAAGTGACCACTGGCTCTAGAGAGGACTTTTCACCTTTATAGGTAGAACTGGTAGAAAGATGAAGAACAAAGATGATGAATATGTTGCTAGATAACTGCGTGGTTTGACAAATTCAGGCTTATTTAGCACAACAATTGTGCGTGAAAACTCACTGCCACAATAAATAACTAAATAACTATCTAAAGGACCCCCATCCCTCTATAGGATACTCAATGACATCTTATTGTCTCTTGAAGGCCACGGTAAACTCTTGGGTAGGGAGAAGTGAGCTGTTGTGATATAAACATTAAATGTATTCTGGCAGAAGCAGGATACTTGTTTCCCTCAATTATGGCGATGGCAGCAAAACATCTCCACAACATTCCACTGCCACCTCCATGTTTGACCGTAGGTCTGATGTTCTTTTGGTGGAATGCTGTGTTCAGTTTACGTCAGATATGACGGGACCCCTGTCTTCAAACAGTCCACCTTTCCACTCATCAGTCCATAGAAGATTCTCCTAGAAGCTCTGAGGGTCATCAAGGTGTGTTGTGGGTAAATTCAGACCAGCCTTAATGTTCTTCTGTCCACATGTTCTTCTCCTCGCCACTTTCCCTTGATTCCATTTTTGCCTAGAGTCTTTGGAATAGTGGAGCAATGACCTCTGACCTTTATTGAGGTGAGAGAGTTCTGCAGCTCCCTGGATGTTTTCTTTGGATCTTCTGTGACTTCCCGAAGAATTGTGGAAGTTCAGCCAATTCTGGGAAAGCTCACTATTTCTCACGATTGATCTGGGATCTGTTTGGATTGGCCTTCATGGATCGGGATGAATGTGATCCTATGATTAACTATAAGATTCTTTTATGCGATAACTGTGTACTGAGACAATAGATACAGAGTAGATTGGTGGTCACTTGAAGGGGCTGTGTTTAAAAGTAGTGAACAAAGGTATCATCATGCCTCATTTTGCTGTTTGATTTGTTTGATTTGTGTTTGAGTATTGAATATTTTACGAGAACATTTTGTTAAAATGTCTTACACGTTGAGTGTCATTTTCATTTAAGACTATGGGTAAAACCTCCTTGCTGTAAGAGTTCGGTCATTTCTTTTTAAGTTACCAGGGCTATGACAGAAAATTCCCCAATCCCCTGCATTCTACAAGCAATCCCCTTGCCTGCTAATATGAACTATTAGAGTAAAATGCAACACATGGAGTTAGAGCTCCTTGGGTCGAATCATATGCACCAAATTTGGACTAAATTGGACCAATAGTTGGGAAATTAATCACTGATTGCATGTCTAGTTGCATGTTTAGTTTGCGTGTGGTTTGGGGGGGATCTACTAAAAATAATTGCATGAATGACATCAAGAGCAAACATGTTGAAATAAGCGTTCTGTGTGTTTTACCGCTTTCCGCCTTGGAGAGTTTGGCAAGAGCAGAGTGACCACAAGTGCGAAATGAAATTTGATGCGATGGAATTGGAGGTGTTAGTTGAAGAGGCAAATAAACATATAGTTGAGCTACAGCAAAGAAATCTGAATATTACTAACAGAGTATCTGCGAGAAAGTCAATGCTGTGGGTGAAACAAGAAGAACGACAGAGGGAATGAAGAAAAGATGAAGCTGAAGATATAAGAAGAACAACTTTAGAAAAATAGGCGTTGTTTAGTATGTGATACAAAAATAAGAGAAACCAGGAGCCAAATACTTTTTGGCCATTCTGTACGCCAGTAAATTTGGTCGTATTTATAAATCGATGCTGTAAGTACATTTTAGTGACAGTAGTTACATAATTGAACTCTAACATGAAGAATCAGTGCTTCTTGTTCATAGCCATAGCCAAATTAATAATGGTTATTCATGAAAGTCTAGTGTAGAGACGTGGAATCATATCATAATGTTCATCATCATAATGTTCATGTAATAATAACCATATCATTTTGTCTAAAAGTTGATGTGCTGGAAGCAGCGAAGGCAAACGTAAGGCCCAGGTGTTCATGGTGAGACGATTGGGTCAGAGCATCTCCAGAACTGCAGTTCTTTTTGGTCTGCAGTGCTGGGGAACTACCAAAGTGGTCTCAAGAAGGACATCTGGTCAGCGGGGGACAGGGTCAAGACATAAGATTAGATAAGAGCCCATTTGGAGGCAAAAAGGAGCTAAACAACATTAGACAGGTGGTTTTAATGTTATTACTGATAGGAGAGCGCCATAAAGCAGCTGTATCCTTACAACTTCTCCTACAGCCTCTACCTTTACCTCCTCATCTCCACCCTTCATGTAACTTGACCATTTCTTAAAGAATCCCACTCCTTCCCCCATCTCTTGCATCAACTCCCCCTCTCTTGCAGACATGTCCATATATGCTTTTCTCTCTAAATCCTTATTACATTATTCCATCCTCTCTCTTCTTCGGCTCCATCTCTGTCTCTGGGCCATCTCATATCCCTGTATGCTGCAGTCTCTCCCTCTTTGGCTTCTCCAGTGAGGGAGAGACTGCAGCATACAGCATGAAACCCTCTCTCGCCCTTGATTCCTCCCCTCCCTCCTTATTCTTTCCTTCCATCCTCTCTGCCGTCCAATCTCCAATCCCGGCGTTTGCTTGCTTCCTCTCGTTCTCTCCGCTCCCCCTCTCCCTGTGTTCTTTCCCCAGCCAGAGGTTAATACACTCCAGGATGGCATTATTTCCTCCCCGTCCCTCTGACAATATAAAAATTCAGAATGGACAGCTCAATCCCTCTTCCATCTCAGATTTGATTGTAATGGTATTGCCTCCTGTCCCTGGGAGGCCCCTGCCGCTTCGCCAACCCTGCCTTTATGACACTAAATGGCCGGGCTACAATTTTTCCATCTATTCAAAAAATTCTGTTAATAACTCATTTGGAATGGGACGTCTACAATCCCTGGGCCTTCTGCAGCCAGGTCTCTCACCCCGCTGCTCACAGAGGTCACACTACACAGGGAAAGATGTAGGGCTGAATTTCAAATGCAAAAGGTTAATTAATCTCTCTGAATTTACAATCCCCTTCCCTACATTCCCTCTGCACTCCGAACGACAGTCCCAAAGAGACAGAAATGTCATATTTACAACCTCTTATGGAGAAAGTGCTCGGCGCACAGCAGTTGAACGCAGGCGCAGGAATGTCCGACCACTTTCCCCCTCTCCCCTCGTCAAACTTTACAAGTGTGCCCCTTCATCACATGTGATGGATTTATGTAATAAAACCCATTTCCTTTTCCCATACGATCCCATTAAATAATAAAATAATTATTTATTGATTATTCAAAAAGGTACATATGCGCGGGTAATGGCTTTGTACCACACCACTGGACCTGCAATAAATAAAGCGGGCGGAGAGAAGGAAGGAGAGAGACGGAGAGAAATAAAGCAGAGAGAGAGAGAGAGAGAGAGAGAGAGAGAAATGAGGGGAATGAAATGACTTTTGAACCAGTGAAATCTGGATCCAATATGGCCTCTTGCAGCGTGGATCAGGGAGGACATTATTCAATCTTCAGGAGGCTCATAGGGGAGTGGAACCTATGAATGGTTTTGATATACTATAGACCCTAGAAATTAAAATAGACAGCTGGCTCAGTGTCCTGCACAGAGGTTTGTCTCGGATTGGAACATTTATTGAAGTGACAATAGTTGTCCTTAAAGGAATATTACACAAGGTTTTATGCCCCCCCCAAAATAAAAATACAGTTTTATGCAGAAATCCTCAGCCATGGCCCAGTGAAGGGCGCGGCGATGTCTGTCTCTGCAGGATGTCTTACTTTTTGTTGTTGTTATCTTCCAAAGTTCTGGAGAGAGATGAGTTTTTTTTGATGATTGTTGCGCTCAATCCCAGTCTGTTGGTGTTGGATGATCAACTATCTGTTTCCCGTACTGCACCCTAGAATGGCTTATGCACAAACTGCAACTGACAAATTGAGCATATCCACCAATGAATTACAATATCTGTTTTTGTGAAAATAATCCGTTTCCATATGAGAGTTTGCGTCATCGGTCGTGGCGATGCATTAGAGAAATACAGTAAATACTGCACAACCAATAAAGCAGAAACTAAAAAGCTTTATGTTTATGAACAGGAGTAGGAAATACAACATCACATTTACTTAACTTAATTATGTCAACTGGTCCCAAGACACCAAGAGGAATGAAACTGGGAAAAGGATAGAAAATAAATAATTACTTAATAGAAAGCAAATGTCAGCAAACCGGCCCAGTTAAAGGCTGCATTATGCATTTATGTTGAATGTTATGAACAAAGTTATGTTTCATTGACTGAACATAGTTATGTAGCATGTCATAAACACAATTATGTCATCTAAAACACTCTAAAGATTAAGGTTAATGCAAATAAACTGTTTTTTTTTAACTGCCACAGATGGAAAAAACTAGTTGTACAACCATAAAAAAGTCAGGGAATGAAAAAACAACATCCACGTTTCATTTACTGAGCACAAAAACAGCTATGATGAAATCTTACTCTTAAAACATGATTACCAACTGCATGTAATTCATACATGCAATTAAACAACCTTGTTTTAAGGGTCAAAGATGCATTTTTTTGTTCTTTCAACAGAAAGAAAACGTCATTTTCTGCTAACACCACCCATGTTTCATTTTTAAGAGAGCAGGCATGGATGATAGTTTTGTTTTTAAATTGTGTCTTTAAATCAGTTTTCCCAAAAGTTACAGATCCAAACATTTAAACACCCACTCCCTCAATAATTATCCTTCATATTATTCATTCAACATCAAGACTGTGGAAAGAACCACATCCACAGCCGTGGCTCATTTCAGAAAGAGCTACTTTAATGTCAGCCAGATATTACATTGAGGGCTTCTTAATAACCCATTTGTGTTTGGTCTTATCCCCGGCTAAAGTGCACCGGCTCTCTGTTGTCTTTTTCCTGGGCTTGTCTCAAGCCCTGCATGCTACGGAAAACAGATGCTATCTCAGCTATATTACTTCTCAAAGCACTCATATCCTCTCCCATGTTATTTTCTTTGATCTGCTAGGCTTGCTGCTCTTACATTTTTCTTTACCCCCTCGTCTCACGCCCCCTCCCCTTCCCGGTTCACCCCTCCGTCCTCTATCCTCTCTGCCGGTGACCAGGGAGCGCAGACAGACAGGCTGGCCAGACTGGTTCATGGTAGCTGTGGATGTTCCAAATCCAGGTCATCTGTCTTTAGAGGGCAAGGAGTGCATAATAGGTCAGAGCTCTGAGAATCCCCATTTAATAGGCTCCTACCATCAGAGGAGAGGGGCTTCATATCAGGGCTGAGACCCTATTTATAATCTGGAAGTGGTGTAGTCAGTTTATGACAGGAAGTCAAACTTATCAAACCATATCTGAAGGCTTTTTTTTTTAAATATGTGTTTTATTTTCTTATTTTTATTTTTGTACTGCAGGAAATTCAATCATTCATTATGAATTGAAAGTGATTTAAGATAACCCTGGTTTTTACATTTTTAATCAAAGTATTTGAAATCGGTTGATACTGATTTGAAGACTATTCAGAACCAGCAACGGACTCATTTCTATATAGCAACAAAAAAAAAAAAAGTCCGTGAACCTTAACATATGTTTTTTTTAAAAAAAGAGAACATAAAAATGTTTTAATAAATGTCTCTATGATTCACAGCATGTTCATTCAAGACAAAACATTTGAGAAATATACTGTGAAAACCAAAAATAAAAAAAGTAATTTTCACATATTTCTGCATTTTTTATTTTAATGATTTTTTTAATGCAGGAGGTCATTCTGTTTTCATTATGCGATTTAAAACAAACACTGCTGCTTTCTTATTTCTAATTTAAAAAAAGTTTTCATTTGTTGGTTTTAATTTCTATCCAAGTTTCAAAGAGAATGATTTGAATTGAAGAACATTGAAGCTCAAACTCCTCAAAAATGAATTCAGTTATATTAGAACTGATAGAACCGATTTCTTTTTTTAAGTTTTGGACTGTTTGTTGGAGAAAATATAAAAAAACTGTTGTTGGATATCTTATATGTTACTCCTTTCTAATTCAGCTCCTTTATCAGCTCCAACATTCCTAAAAATATACACACACACACACACACATATATAAATATATATATATATATATTTATCTATATATGTATATACAAAATTCAAATTTTGATTCTATTATTTATAAGGTTATGGTTTTAGTAATACTAGTGGATATTATAAATTATAATTGAGTGAATTCATATTTAAAGGTATTTCTGTTAGAAAAGTGATCGAATAAGATAAATGAATGGTATCAGAACATTTCCTTATAATGTGAACCCTTAGTCATTATAATACTTTCTGTAGCTACAGTTTAGCAGAGGTTTATGAAGTAAAAAGTAAAATTAATAATACCACACAGTGAAAATACTCCAGTAGAATTCCTGTATTCAAAACCTTATTTAAGTGAAATGGACCGTCTCAGTGTTTTACTATAAGAATAATATTCCTGCTGCATTTATCCTTTAATATCCTCAATAAGAAAAAAAAAACCTCTTGAAAACATATGTCTTTGTTGTTTAGTCAAGCATGTTTTTAAACAGTAAACAAAAATCAGAAAAGACAGAATTATTTAATGATGAAATTCTGTGTCTCATGTAAAATAGTCAGTTCCAATTAGATTATAACGGCGCTTTGGTAACGCGTGTTTTCAGAAAACTGTTTGACCCTCATCAGACTTTTGTTGGTCGTATCAAGTTACATAATTGTGTTTCATAAGTCCTAACTTGTTGAATATGCCAACAAAAATCTTATTTATCCAATCGAACTTTCTGGATAGCCCTGGTCTTTAATGTGTGGTGTCCCTCAGGGCTCCATCATTGGCCCCTTACTCTTAAACATGATTATTATACACATGCTGCCACTGGGACATTCTATAAACAGGTGTACAGAAATACAAACTGCAAATGAGCTCAACCCAACAGTTGAACAGGACATTAAAGGGTTAATGTGAGGTAATCTGACTACTTTATAGCACTTTGAGATTTGATCCAAATGTAAAGTGCATTATAAATTAAATGTATTATTATTATTATTATTAGTATAATAGTATAATCATATGACGTTAATAGTGTCACTGTCCTGTGAGAACCACTTATCTATAAAAAGTCCCCTTTTATTAACATTCGCCTGTTTTGGGCTTTGCAACCGTTTCTATTAGATAATCCCAGATGGTTTTTAAAATTGTTTATTGTTTCAGAAGTAGGAGGGAATTCTTAACCCATAAAGAAACCCGTCATGCTTCGGATGGAGACACGTGAAGAGTATGACTACTTTAATCTGTAAAGTAACTTTAGCTGTCGGACAAATTCAGTGGATTAGAAAGGAGATTGTTTTCTTCAGAAATGTAATAGAATAGATTTGAAGGAGCATAAAATGGAAAGTACGAGCATCTAAAATGTGTCCTGAAGTACAGTACTCGAGTAAATGTACTTAGTTACTATCCATAACTGCAGTTTGGAACTCTTTCTCCATGTTGGAATTGATTTCTTGCATGTATAAAATTAAAATGGAGCGGTGTGTGTCAGATGCATCTTATACTTTCTAGAAGGTTTGGATCTTTGGACAAACATTTTTCATTTGCGTCGTCACCTCTGAACTCTTTTGGATGTCATTTTAAAAATGTATCTAAAACATGAAGCCACTTAGAGCCTAAGGTTTTTTTTTATAAATATGAGTGCCTATATAAGAATTCAAACTTTATAGAGAACTAATTCACCGGGGAAACCCACAAATCTTACCAGCTATATTTGTTAAATTCCCAGTGTAAACATCTCTTTCCATGAGAAAGAAGTAACATCTCAGTAAGAGAATGCATTTTGAATATCTCAAATTGTCAATATGTGTGTGTCCAGCTAACTTAAAGACCAGTTTTAGCTTAAAATTCTTTAAATATCACTTTCTGCTCTTTTGTAAAACATGATGGTTTTTTCAATCCAGAACAACATTATTATTATTATACGGAACAAGATTAATGTGGCCGAAACTAAAAGTGACTTTTGAGTGGACGATAATAAACATTTTTAAGCATTTTCACCTTATTGTGAGAGACACTTTCTAATACTAATCAAATAAGGTTTAAGAAGAGATTTCCCCGCTCATTTCTGGATCTTTTTTTTTTTAATATAAATATAATGTCTAATTTCAAGAAATCTCCCCAAGCAAAATTTGACCAGTTCCATTTACATGTCACAAACTAAAACACCTAGTAGTCATTATTTCTAATTATTTAAAGTGGAATTTTCCCAGTGAACTACGGCCGATCCAAAAAAACCGATGCATTCATGCGGGCGTGTTGGGAGGCTGTGCAGACAACCGGGTCGGACGCAGCAGAGCCGAGTGAAGAGGTGGCATGGAGGCACAGGAGACTGGGGAGGCGTTTAGCTTTCTTGAGAGCAGCCAGGAGGGGGAACCATCCCTCTTTGCATGTGTGCTCACAGGAGAAAGAGAAAGAAAGTAATTAAACAAACACTTTCCCAGGAATCGTCTGTCTGCTTATCCAATCTACCATTCTTTCTTTTGCTCTAATGCATACAGACTAAAAAAAAAAGAGATTGTTTTTTGCCTCCTCAGAGTGACGGTAAATGACACCCATGTTTCTTTGCCCATTCATTTAACCTGCGCCGCGCTTGTAAAGAGAAAGGGATTGAGAAACAAATTACGCAGTGTCATTTAATTAGAAGTTTGGCTGTGAGCAATAATCCTGTTTTTTTTTTTTTGTCTCCTAACCTTTAACTACTTAATGGATTTGAAAAGCTATTATGTTTCAAGATCTTTGTTTTTAATTATTTGGAATATTGTCACAGATATGGAATGTCAATCAAAGCTGTATGTCTGCATATCATTTAAATATGGATTCATGCTGCAGGAGTTTATTCAGTTCGCTTTTCACCCCCAAAAAAACAAAACAACAAGAAAGTGTACAATATGCAAATTTCTGTTTCTCTGTGTCCTATTTAGCTTTTCTTATAGACCCATTTGCTATTTAACATCGCCTCCTCTTAAATCCACAAGAGGCAGTTATTTACATACATATTAACATTATATTTATGATAACGGCATGCAACGGTAAATATATGAGAAATATGGCGATGGGTGTGAGTCTGGATCAGATTATAATAATGAGTCTGTTTTAATATGTTTAAACTCAATTTATAATTTTCCTCCTTTGGCGTTCATACTGTAAATGTGGGTGCGTCAAAATATAGCCCAGGAGTTGTGTGTGTGTGTGTGTGTGTGTGTGTGTGTGTGTGTGTGCAGCAGAGGATCTACCTCTTACCCTGATCACGTTTACTGTGAGAAGCGGCGGACAGACTCTGTTAAGTTTTCCCTGGAGGACAAAACACTTCTCTGCCAGCAGATCAACCCACGGTGTGTGACATCGGGTCCGACGCTCCTGTCTGCGTATGAATATCACCTTGAATACAGGCACCCTGTGAGGTGCACCTGATTTATTTTGCCACGCACTAGCAGGACCGTGAGGGCGTACGTCCTGGTCTTAAATCAGGGCGTCTTGCGTGCCAGCAGGCCGCATTGATGTGCAAAGTGAGTGTATTTTGAATAAGTAAGTGGATCCAGACATGTGTTAGAAGCATCTGATGTGGCATCAGGTGAAGGTTCACGGATTCGCCGGAGCTGTCTAGGAGGAAATGTCGAGGAGGATAAATGAAGCGCACCCCAAGCAGTTAAAATATTCAAAAGCTTTTTCAAGTAGATGTTGTCACCCAGGTTTGACACGGCTCTCAGGCTGGCGTGTAGGCTCCTCAGACCCCCCCACCCCCCACCCCCCTCCCTGAATGGCACGGGGCATGTAATCATCCTGAGAGTCTCTTTGGGTGTCTGCACCCTCATAAAGCAGGAAAATGGATCGTGTGGCCCAGGAAGGGAAAATGAAAGAAAAGAAGAATGAAATTACAGACCTGACTGACTGCACAAATCATGCATATCATGTTTTATGGCTTGCCAGAAGAATTCAACACCTGTGGATCACCGTAGCTATAATTGTACACGAAGGCACCGGGGATGAGGGGTGGGGGTGGCGGTGGGAGGAGAGCTGTGGTTTGTATGTCATTGAATATGTGAGTGAGAGTGGGTGTGCCGGTGAGGTGTCTGTGTGCACAGGCACTGGTGTTTTTCTTGGCGCGTTGGTGGGATCCAGGGAGAGGGAAGACGATAAAAGAAACTTACGGGAACGACTGTTGTTCATTTCTTCAGTACATCCTGGGTGAGCCGCCCACAGCCCACAGTTCTCTCTCACAGAGGCTTCATTTACCAGCGTAATTACCCAGTTTATTTACCCTACCTGCTTTTGGTGGTAACGTGGGGGCCAATTTATCAGATCAGGGTAATTTGGCCTCCTTTCGCTGTTGCCGTTTACTTTAATTAAATGAGGTAATCAGTAAAACATAAATTACATTCCGTATGACCAGTGTCTGCTGGAACTCGGCCCTTCTGCTCTACAGCCGACACACCATCTGCTAAAACGGACCACGGACAAATACGAGCAACTGTAGCGGCATGACGGGAGAAATAACCTTTCAACCACAAGTAACTTGAACTTTGGCTCTTTTTTTTTCTCCCGACTCTTTAAAAGCATAGATTGATTTGGAATAAAGGCGGAATCGTGTATAAGATGACGAGGGAGCAGATCCCGGCGCCTTTTATTGTCTCCTCTCTGGCTCCTCTCTGCCGTGGATCCTTGAGTCAAATTGATTACACCACTCCATCTGCATCATGACCGGCCTCCTCCTGTGTTTGCCGCCTCTGCCTACAGCACAGAGTTAGTGTACAATTACATATAGTTTAATATATCTGCCTGAGCACCTTTAAATAAGCATCACAAGTCCACAAGGTGATTTGTCTTCCAGCCCCATTACTCCATTGTACATCTTGATAGCCAGGGATCGCTCCTAGCTATGTTTAAGCATTAAATAGTGTATTATTATTTCACATAAATCAAGCTGAGATGTGAGGGGGGTATTCATAAATTTTGCATTTCACACAGACAGTATTTTAAAGCCTCTCTCTCGCCCTCCTCCACCACGCCGAATTTTCAGATTCAAGCAATTCTGCTCCCCGCACTTGAAAGTACATTAAAGACGGGCGTATCAGGGAGGTATATTCAAAACAACATGTAATGCAGTTTAGATTAAGTTTGAGTTGTTCCAACGCATTCATCACGCCGCTGTTTCCATAATAAGTACCCTTGCCTTCCTCAGTCACGCTTCCACCCGCACGCAGCGGCGCAATCTGAGGATATTGTTATTGTCATGAATAATGGGGATAAACACCCACAAAAGCCCATTTATCATAATAATTCCCCCTTAACTGTTGCTACTGAATATCTTATCGGTGCTCACCGGCCAAAGCTTGAAATTAAATTTAAAGGTGAACGTGAAAGAAGAAACCTGCCCCCCCCCACCCACTCCCCTCCATCCTCCCCCTCGTATATTAGTTCTGCGTTTGTGCAAAATGTCTACTGAGGAAATTACCTCACTCAGGAAGCTGGATGTCAGCTTCACACACGGGCAGGAGATCTTCTGACTCGGGTCGACAACACCTCCTGTTCCCAGCTCGCTCTCCGGCTCAGAGCAGAGCTGCAAAATATGACAAAGGAGGAAATCAGACTCTCAGTTGTTTTGGTTACAGCTCGCACATTAGTTTCTATTCCTTGTTACTTGACTGCCGTTGTGATTGGCGCTGATGTTCTGGTCGGGCTGGATCGGGTGTGTGAGGTGGAGCCTGGAGCCGTCTGAACCGTGTGCCTGTTTGGTTTAGAATCATGCCCCGGGTACAAGTTTAAGTCCTGGAGAAGTTTACAGTTTCTCTGGAACGGATGCCTGAATGGTGAGAATTAAACCCTATTAAAAATAAGTTACCTCTACCGTCCACTCCGACCGAAACGATACCAGTCCTCGAGGATTACGCATATCCTAATTAAGCTAGGCCAACATTCTTCACACTTAAAAATTATGACTTTTTTACTTTTTTCATAAAATTACAACTTTATCCTCGTAATATTGCGATTCTATTCTTGTAAAATGGCGACCTTATTATCGTAAAGCTACGTCTTTTTTCTTGTTAATCGACAACTTTAATCTCGTAAAATGACAACTTTTATCTTGTACAATTTTGACATCAACACAATCAACTTCTTTGTTGTAAAATAACTTTTTTTCTCTCGTAAAGTTGTAACTTATTAAGTTACAACTTTATTTGTTTTAATTTACCACTTTATTCCTGTTTGCAAAAATTCATTCACTTCATTTTTTAAAGTCACGACTTTATCCTTGTAAACACTTCATTTCATTTTCATAAACCTTTGACGTTTACTCTTCGGTTGATTCATAATGTAGTTTATGTGCGAACTAAAGACACGTGCAGGTTTACAGTTTCTATAGAACGGATGTCTTAGTGAGAGAGTGCGTCTTATTTTCACACCGCCTCACCCCTGTAATAATGTTAAACCATATAAGAATGAAGAAAATAAAAGAATGTCCAAAACTTTAACCCAATGGAACAACATGTTACCTCATCCATCCCATCATAGGGAGAGTCCTTGATGATTATACAAAATAGAGGTCAGCTAGGCTACTTTTTTAATAATGCAAAAGTCTTGTAAGTCTGACTTTTGTAATTTCACACACACACATCGCAAGCGTGCGCCACAATTAAACCTAATTTTCACTTTTAAACATGCTCATTCTTTCCTGCACATAATAATTTCATGACTCGGCGGCCCGAGGGCTTCGGCGCTGCAGCAAAGTCAGAACAAAATCTTATAAAAGTCGTGGCAAATTGGAAATTGTCAAGATGCCAGGACAGTAAGTTGAAGATTGGGGGAGGGAATAAAGTAAAAAGTCTTTGAACTAGTTTGTGCTTGTAGAAAATATTGCTTCTGGGTTGATATTCTTTCTGAAGTGTTTCATGGCAATGAGAATGAAGAAATACAGCCCAGCGAGAAAACGGCACGCACCCACAGGTATTCTGTTCACATGACATCATCCGCTGCAAAAAATGACAACTTCATATTCATTTGATCTTTTTTTAACTAGGTGCTTGGAATAGGTCTTTGAAAGAGAGGCCATGGCGGTGAAGCAGCATCACGTGAAATTAGAGTTATTGACGTTATCAGTCAGCAGATGCAGTTTCCATGTGAGGAAGAGTTGGTTTCTTCCTTTATTTACGTGATGATACAATGCAGCGATGGGCTGTGCGGTGTTTTTCTGACTCAGACCTCTAACATGCTTTGTTGTGAAGCGCCTCAGATCTCTATCTGTCTGTACCTCTCCCTCCATGACCAGGAAGAATGCGTCTTCTGACCTTGACATGTGTAGGCTGGCGAGATGTTTCCCCCTCGGTGAACCACGCTGGGAGAAACTGGAAACTTCTGCCGCTGTCAGCTCTCTTTCATGCTTCCTTACGGCTTCTTAAACACAGAGCACAGGCAGGCAACAAATACCTGGGAGGATAAATGCTCACTTAAATTAAATAAACATAATCCAGACATGCTCCATTCCAGCCTGTCTGTCACGCAGAACTTACACAGAGTCCCCCGATTCCATCAGAGAAGACATGCAGACACGAGATGTCTGCTGACATGCCGCCGTTAGAAGATGGATTATTTTTCTAGATCTCATCTGTTTATCAAACAACAGGTAATCAGCAATTTTACCCAAACCGGTCTCATGGTTTATTTAGTTATCTTTTGTTGAATGATGTGTTGTGAACACAATAATTGTCTTCAAAGCGTTTTGCTGGTTTTTCACACTTCCTTGTTGTCTGTTTCTGTTCCTACAAGTTATAAATGCTGGAATTATCCGGCTGCACATATGACAACGCATCGGACTCACATACACAACAAAACAGAAAAAAGGAGATTAAGAAGATTTTAGTTGTAATTTTCAAAGAAAAAGGTCCAAATTTACGATTAAAAAGTCGTTTCCTAACCAGAGTAAAGTCAGACTTTTACAAAAACGGAGTCGCAATTTTGATGAGAATTAAAGTTGTAATTTCACAGGAATAAAGTCATAATTTTACGGGAATAATGTTATTTTATGAGGTTGAAGCCATTATTTTACGAGAAGTGAGAAGTGAGAAGAGTGAGGTCATAATTTTACAAAATTAAATCCGAGTAAATCAGATATAAGGTCGTAATTTTATGGGAACAAAGTTGAGGTTTTACAAGAATAAGAGTAAAGTCGGAATTTTTTACAAAAGTAAATCCAGGTAAATCAAAGGTATGGTCGTTACTTCAGGAGAATAAAGTCATAGTTAGTTGTGATTTTACAAGAATAAAGTTGTGATTTTTCTAAAATGAAGTAATCGTATTATGAGAATAAAATCGTACATTTCGGTCCTACATTAGGGGCTGAATACCAGAATAGTGTCTCCAGCATGAAAATAAGGAACATGGAACATCCTGTCGAGCTTCACTTTAATAAAGTTTGACAAATAAAGAAATACTGAATCTTTTGACACATCAACACCACATAATAAGCACCAGAACGTAGGAAAGGTTGCGTAAGAAGATGTTTCTGACAGACTTGGAGTAAACTGTGTCTTTACTGCAGCAGGAGATGCTTTCAGTGGTGGACTGTTGGGAAACTCTTGCTCTCATCAGTCTGATATTTAAGAATACAAATTTTTCGTATTTGTATTTTTGCAAGAAAATTACGACGTTTGAGCATATTCTCAAAAATCTTTGTTTTTCTTATTCTTTAATAAGGCAGTAATACTCCTCAGTGGGTACATCTATTTGTCACATGACCCCCGCTTCCAAAAGTGTTCCATGAATGTAAAGACCCCCCACCCCGACTCCAACCCCCTCCCCCCAGCCCGTCCCGGTGACTCCAGTGTCATCTCAGATTGGAGCTGAGCATCTAGCTGTCATCCACCGATCATCTCAGCCTAAACTCTCTGGGTGGGGCTGGATTCCAGCCTTTTGAAGTGAACTTGTCATGGGGGAATCTGCATCAGTGGAGCCCAGAGCAATCACAGGCTCAGGATTAATTGTTTGTGGTGCACCACTTCAAGCGTGGGATGAACTTCTGCACAGCCTGTCGTCACCTACACACACACCTGCGCCACGACACCCTCAGCAAAATGATGAACGCCATACGTTCGCATTCCTGTACGGCTATAAATGGCACCCACAGATTCATAATCCAGAGCTCGTAAATCTTAGAAATACCAAATAATAGTCATGTATTTTCTGAGAAGTGATGTACATTTCCTGATGCAGTTACGCATGTGCATTTAAAGTGACAGATTGCTGTGCATTGACAAGTAACACCCCCTCTCTCCTCCAATTATACACACACAAACACAACTCCAAACCGACTGCAGCAACACAACATTAAGCGGTTTTCTCTTTTCTGTTATCTCCAGCTTCCTTTTTGCCCTTTGGTTAAACATTCTCCTGGCATGCATGATCTCATTTAACTTTGATTTCCTCTTTTTTCCAGGACGGCATCCTCGGTGGTTCCAATTTCCAGCCCGTTCCCCAATTTTCAACCCCAATGACAGACAAAACACGCCTGAATAGCTGCACGGCTGAAGAAGGGAATTGGTAAGTGATGATTTTAAATGCTGTTTAAGATAAAAAAAAGAAGAGTTGCAGCAGATAAGAAGTGTTTGGCTCAGGAGCAGGAAGCTCGCTGCAAACCACTAATGTGATTTATGTTACTGGTTTGTAGGAAACACTGTTGGACTTGTTTGTTTTTTTTTCTCGTTTGAGGCATTTTCCTGGAGCTTGTTAATGAAAAATAAATAAGAAATGTTCCACTTTCACTAAACTCATACATTTCATAAAAAAAAAACACCAAAAGAAACATAAATATCAAACAAAAATATCATAAAAAGGTTTACTTAGCGATGTAAAGCAAAAAAAAACCAATTGTGATTATTGGTACCCAAAATGGACATGATCATTTATTTATTCCTACTTTCTATAATTAAGAGAGAACATTTTTATTTTATTCTTTTCTTATTAGTTGATATAAAATTACATATCATTTGATGGCAACAGAATAAACCCGTTTTGGGGTGTAGTTAATTTCTTTTGTTTCAATATACGGCTCTGCAATGCTTCCCTCATGAACGTTAAACAGTCCTGAAATAAAAAAAATAAAAAATCTGAAACGTCAGTGACGGATCTCCTGAGTGGATTTCGCTCGTCTCAATCCCAATATTGACTTAATTTGTTCCTGATTAACCTCTGGAGTGTGGAGAATGTGTCCAGCATGGCGAGTTTTTTGTTGATTGAAAAGAGCAGCTCATTGTGGAGCTCTAAGTGGCTTGTGTAATCCCCTAACCAATACCATGAAGCCAGAAGATTCTGAAAATCTGTTTTCAGCACATTCTGAGTAGGAGCGAACCTGGAAATTCTCTCCCTCTCCCTCTCTCTCCCCAACACTGTCATGAAACAGAGCACCCCATTTCCATATCAATCGGATTAGTTCCAAGACCAGGCAAGTAGGAGTAATGTAAGTAAGCGTACAAATTTAAATATAGGACATCAAAAACATTGTAAAGCATTCATTATTTTTGAAGCAGCTCTGCTTCTCCCTCTCTCTCTCTCTCTCTATCTCTCTCTCTCTCTCTCTCTCTGTGAAGAGGAGATGAAAATGCATCTCTTCAGTTTTAGTTTCATTTTATTGTAAAAAGGTGCTGAATGCTGCAGAATTCAAACGTTTCAGCGTCCCGCAGTTCTTGTGTGTTTAACCTTGTTTGTGCGATGAAGATGTCACAGCAAGCAGTGTGCGTGTTCCGAAAGCGTCATCAACACGGTTACAGGCAGGGAGCGTGACAGCAGCGGAGGGTTTATGAAGGCTTCTATAAACTGGTGGTGGACCAGTGGCGCCTGAGTCTTAATTTAATTTACAATTCACAATTTAGAGCTTTCAGAGTTTTGTGTGTGGAATTACTGCATTCTTAGGATGTTTTTAATGAGATAAAAAAAAGGATCTTCTTCGGTGCTTTTAATCACTGCAGCGATGGTTTTAAAGACTCTGTAAGAACGTCTGACTGTTGACTCGTTGACAATGTTCTTCAATCATTCATGATTTTTTAAAAATGAATTCCACAAAATCTTCTGTTCAACACAATACACAATATTCCTAATTCTTTTTATGAGTACTCTTCTTATATACTCGTGCTATACAACATTTACACTTGTGCAGTATTACCTACATGTCGGACGGCGGCTGTGGTTCAGGTATAGCGGTCAGATCCCCCAATCGGAAGATCTACGGATGAATCCCAGGACCTACTCATACCGTCTACGTGTCGTAGGGTCCTTGAGCGAGACACTGAACACCAGCTTGGGTCTTTGGCG
>VRLP01004181.1:0-52602 GCA_009660295.1 Lophius piscatorius
TCGCTCGTTTGACGTCACTCAAACAGGCTTACATGGTCAGTGTGCCATCTAGCTGTAGGGGGAGTGAATGACAGCGCCAGCCAAGCATTTTTGACGCATGTCAATGTGACAGCTCCTGAAGAGCCGCATGAAACTAGTTATAGAGCCGCATGAGGCTCGCGAGCCGCGGGTTGGCCACCCCCGGTCTAGGCAAACAGAGAAGGCCTCGCTAGCCCTGATGGTCTGCCATGGACGAGGGCAACCCTACGTAATGTGGATGGGCAATTATGTATTGAAATCATAATCTGCTTACTTCTTACTGAAAGATAATTTTGTCCAGATTTTTGTCTCCTCTGAGATCATCTGAAAATATTCTGTCTCACGGCATCTGTACAGGGCAAATCCATGTAAGTGAACATGGTGTGTTCAGGGACAGTTGTGAGGAAACACTCTGGGTAAAGAAGCAATTTAGAATTATTCATATCAAATCATGCCACCCAGAGGTTTAAATATCTATTTTTGATTATTTTCTATTAAATACACCAACAACTGCTTTCCCATAACTTTTAAAAGCAAATCCGCCATTAGCGTCGTCCCTGTTGAAGTACGCAGTGGTTTCAGAGAGTGTGACTAATGACGACAAGGTTGTCAGGCATGTTGTAGGGTCTGTTTTGCAGGAGGGGGCTCGTTCAGGCTTCTTTGAACATAGATATATCTGTAGAGGGTCCTTGAGCTGTGTTGTGCATGTTTTTGTAAACTTGTTATCAATAGAAACTATCTGAACCAAAAATTGTTGAGAGCCATTTCATCCCATATGCATAATGATAGTCTTCAAAAACTCAATGCCACTTCACCACGTCGTAAATACTTCCACTAAAAGGAACTCATAACTAATGCTGAAGCAGCAGAGTGAATATGTATGAATAGGGGAGAAAATTTGAAAATGAACAGAAGATAGAAGGTGTCTGTGATTACTATCAGAATATTTTATTTACATGTTTTAGAAGAACTTTTGAAAAGTTAAATTTGATTATGGATGATACTTTGTGAAACTCAGGTTCATTCTTTAGAAAGAAAACTCAACATTATGCAAAGGAAATTGGGATTTATCATTCATCACCATCAACCAGTAGATAACTTTTGCAATTCGTGCAGAGGAAGCTCTTCTGTGGCTTCTGACAACACACCTATGAAAGAGCCTTGGAAACCATTGACCATGGCCTGGTTCTTCAGTATTCCTTCCTTAGACCACTTTGGTAGGTACTTAACACCATAGGTTGGGAATCCCCCACAAATCCCACTGTTTTGGAGATGCTCTCACCCAGTTATCGAATCTTTGAATTTGGCCCTTGTTGAAGTTGCACAGATTCCCAAGCTTGGTTATTTTCTGGCTTCCAACTCTTCAAATACAAGCACAAAATGTTCACTTGATTCCGCCCACAGACAGGTGCCGTTCTAATGAGATATTCAATGTTTTCCTGAATTCATGACCAAACTTCGGAGTGATGTTTCTAAGGAAAACTACAAAAAATATAAATTTGTAGAATATTCAAAAAAGGAGTTTGGTGCAGGTTTATTATAATTTGCAAGATATAGTCCGTGCATAATACTGCACAGAACAATCTAGTACTTAAGTGTTGCCTTTAGAATTTAGAAAGCTTTTGTTTGGATTCTGTCCATTTCTATGGTTAATATTTTAATATAGGCTCATTTTGTGAGCGGAATTAGTCTCGGATTAGGGTGCCGGGGCATATATATATTTATATATATATATATATATATACATACACACAGAGGAAGCACATGCTGAGTCCAACATTTTAACTGAACATTGCCATTGTCGCGATACTCCACATCTCTAACTGGACTGTTAATGTTATCTTGAACCAGCTCACGTAAAGAAAACTTCATTTAAATCTGATATGTTCTATAGCCCTCTAGTCAAATTTGTTCACATCAGTATTACCTGTACTATGTGTTTAGCACTGACGGGGGGGACATTAACATGATATCACACTCAACTGAAAAAGTGAACATGGTGTACTTAAAGGGAGACAAATCGTTGTGTTACAACCTGCCCAAACACCAGCATCTTCATACTCTGTGTGTTAAGTCACTTAATCTCTCAATCTGTATTCCTTCCACTCAATCATCATTCAGCAGTTCATTCCAGCCAATCTTGAACACCTGATTGCCGCACGCACTTCTGCTCCTTATTCCCTCATTATGTGACCTATCGTCTTATATGTCTGTCGATTATTTTTGCCTGTTTTGAACAGTTCAAATTTTTTATTTCTCTCCCTCATCTTTAATTCACTTTGAGTCCAAGGTGGTCCACTTTGGCTCCACGGCAAGCGGCATTTTTAGAACAAATGTATTTTGGGGGAAAAGGCAGAAACACGTGATGAAAGATCCTGACAGCTTTTTATTCTACAACAATGCAGGTGATTAGGGAAATAACATCAACCCTAGTTTCTCTGTATTTAAGCAATTAATATTGACTCTATATATTTTCTTTTTGGAATGATTCTCGTAAATGAGCTTCAGATAACCAAATCAACAGGACACACAGCTTGTTCAAATGTTGCTTTTCATTTACCAGTCGCTCTGCTGTAAGTTTATTTTCCTATTTGGCGTATGTGCACGCAGACTCCTCATCATGTCGTCTTAATGTTCATTTTAATTGGCAGTTTGCTCCCTGGCTACAGATGAAGCGAAGAGCGTCAGGCTGAATGTTTGTTTACATCATTAAAGACACATGAAAAGATATAAAAATGGAGGATAAACAGAGGGAGAGGCCAAAGATCACTTGCATCTCTCCTCCACTGAAATAGTTTCTCACCTAAACATACACAAACAAAACTTACCAATCTGACATCAAATACTGAATCCGAGCATATGCTAAAGAATATACACGGAAGGAAGGATTCAATTAAAAAATTTCATTGAATCCTTTCATTGAATTTCCTCAATAAAAAAATTTATTGAAAAATTGGCTGATGAAGAAACAAATCCTGTCTTCTGATCATTGGAAGAATCACAAGAATCAACTCGAGGAGTGTCATTTGTCTGTCTTAGATAAATGGCTTTATTACAGTTTAAACACATTTTTTATAACAGAGAACATCTCGGCAAACTCAGGTGCGAGTCTCTTCCTGGAATCTTCCCATTGAAATCGAGCAAGATCATTATATGCTAACAATGTCAGCGCCAATATACCAGCTGAGGCTGACAGTTATGTCCAAAAAACAGTGTTTTTTCATTATATAAAGCTACCCTTAATGAGTAAAGTATTAACTATTAGTGTAAAAAACCATGGACAACACAGATCTCCTCAAATCGATTCAAATGCACCAAATTTGGCCTAATTTGAACCAACGGCTGTGAAATTATTTTCTTGACTGATGAGTTATTTCTGGGTCAATTCTGCTTTGGTTCGCTGGTTTAATTCTCCCTTCTCTATGTATCCTGTTTTACTTGGAAAGCGTTGATCCTTGTTGTTTTGATTAGCTCTAAACTTCCTGTTCTAGTTTTTTTTTATCTATTTAACATTATATTCCCTTTCTTATTTTTTGTGTTAAATTTCTCATCCTCCTCCTATTTATCTATTATCTTTGTGTGTTTCACTTGTGTTCCTTCTCCCTCTCTGTGTTTATCTGTTCCAGTACTGTTTCTATTCTCCCCTTGTGTTCATTATGTTCACCTGTGTTTCCCCTCCAGCTGTGTCTCATTGTCTCGTTAGCTCAGTGTATATAGTCTTTGCTCACCTTTCCTTCTGGGCCAGTCGTTATTGGCTTGTCGTCACACGGCTTCACATGTCCAAGCCATTTCTTATTGTTTACAAACGGTTGCTGAATTGGACTGATCTTGTTTTTGACCATCTACCTGTTTATGGACTTTGGATTTTGGGCTTTTATTAAATCAGCGAACTACACCTTCTCTGTCCCTACCTCTGCCATTGTGTGTCAGCACCTGGGTTTTCAACTTTGCTCTCGCCTCAGTTCCTGACAGGACAAACTGGCCAGACGGACACATTAATGGACCATTCCCTCGTCTGCTTCTATGGGGAGTGGAAACTAACTCGTCATGAAGATGTACTACTAGCTGCCCTCCGTATTGCTCGAAGGGAGGTTTCAGCTAAGTGGTGGCACAGAAGCTCATTGCCAGAGTGGCTCAGGACTTTTTATGCTGAGCCCAGAGTCTATGCCAGCGTGGGCTCTGCCTCAGCCTACAAGTTAAAGGCTAGCCACCAGTTGCCGCCGTCCCACGGAGGGGTCTTTTCTTGCTTGCCAACTCCTGGTCGCCAGCCTTCTGCTCGACCTCCAGAGGGTCCTCGCCGGTTTTCTGCTCGACTTCTGGAGGGTCTTGCCGCCGGGCTCGTGCTTGGCCTCCGGAGGCTCTTTACGGCCTTAGCTGCTGGACATACAAAGGGTGAATCCTTAATTATTGGTCTCCTGCAGTGGAGGCTGCGGAAATATACAACAGACTTTTCCCAAAATCAACCTAGTTCTTCCTCATACTAGGGTTAAAAATGTAAATGATCTATAAAAAAAAAAAGAAAGTGTTATCCCGTTAGCACAAGGCATCCCCGCTGACTGTGGTCATGACAAGTCCAAAATATCCTTGATTTTTCTGGGCAATTTAAAGCTTTATTTCAAGTAGGGCACTGTAACATTAGATGGATGGTTGGAGGAATAGATAATTAGATGAACAGATGAGTTGAAATCATTTTTATAACTCAACAAAACACATATTATTAAAATAATATCAGATACATGCAGCAAATATTTATTTGTCTTTATATTTTGTGTTTTTGGACAAAACAAGCACTTTTTTGTGCTTTTGGGTGCAAATGTGCACTGTAACAACAATATCGACAATGAACTGAAAGAAATTACATAAATTAATAACCTAAACTTTTTTGATTCTAACTTAAGTCATGAATACTTAATTTAATTGAGTGTTACCAGTTGAAGTTTTTTTTTTTTTTAATTGAGTTCATCAACAATTCTCTTTTTACAGCGACCCTAAGCCAGTGGTTCTCAAACCTTTTTAAACCCCCAATGGCCCCCCTTCGCCCCAACAAAATAGGCCAAGTTTAAAATTATTATATATTTATTTATTTGAAATAACAATAAATTGATTGAATTCTAAATCACATAACCACATAAAATGCAGTATAGAAAATAATATAGAAAAGTGCAATTTTCATTATCACTTAGCATCAAATAACATCAAGAATGAATTCATATTTATTTACTTATGTTTAGTTTAGTTTGCTCAAAATATGTGACTATTTAAAAGTGTCTCTTTAAGAAATAGCTCTGATAAGGGTCCTTCTTGTTTTTAATTGTTGATATTAGCTGAATTTACGATAAAGGTTCTGTAGCGAGTAGACCTCAACATCTGTTTCCCTTAACTCAGGAGAGTGACCGGTTTATTCCACAATTTGTTCTCTACAGGACTTAAGAACAAAGAGGATTCTGTTTTCCTCTAGGAATTACTTTAAAAAATTCCATTACCAAAGGATACTTTCTTTCTGACTTGAGAATTCCCTGATTGCAGGAACTTAAGTGCAATAATACTCTTACTGCTGACATCTAACCCCTTCTCCCTTTTTGTTTCATTATCACCTTGTAGACCACATTGGAATGTGGAAGAAAAACACCAAGGAAACAGAGTGCTACTTGGACTCATCAACAATAGAACTATGGAACTGTTTTATTTCATTTTACAACTTACACGTTTGGACTCTGTTAAATATGCTTTTCAATGATATAAAGCATGTCATTGTAAGTTGTTGGATAAGTAAACTGAGTTTTTCATCTTATCAGTCTTGGATTGTTCTATAGTGCCACATTGCCATCTAGTAATCATTAATAGAAACATCACTTCGGAAGATGGTTTTTGACTTTCTACTGTTTGAATATGGGAATATGTCTTTCATACTTCTTCTCATCCAGTTTAAATAATTAGTAAACAATTTTGTTACAACTATATTCTTAAAATAATGTTATCTTTGAGTAAGAAACAAGCCTGAGGTTGGTCACCACTGCAAAATTGTTATTAATCAGCTATATATTCCTTAAATTGATTTGTTTCACATATCCTGTCTACTATAACACTGCTAGATATGCCTTATTAATGCAGATATCATTGTAGTTAACTGAATTTAATCTCATCTTGATTACTGTTTTGCATGAACACGTTACGTAGAATACATTGTATTTATATTCAGACTGACCTCACTGATGAAAGGTCATTTTCTTTGGCCATGGTGTGAGAAAGTAATTCTACATAAGGTTTTACTATTATGCCTTTTATACTTATCTCCCTTTTTGACTGCCAAATTGGCGGTCAAAAAGAGTAACCAGATACTCTGCTCATCCTTTCATGCAAATAAGTTACTAGTACACCCGGATGGGTATAAAAAAGGGACGACGCCTTGCGTCTTCACTTTTTTACTCTTGCTCTTGCTGTGCTCTTCACTCTTAAACTCTTCATTTTGCCCTTTTCCTTTGTTCTCTCCCGAGTTATTACTCGTTTGTTTTTCTAAAAGTCTATAGCTTTTCGACTTGCGTTGATTTTTCCCTGTTCAGTTATACTTCGTATTCTGAACTGATTGCTTATTGAGCATTATAAACCTGAGCTCATGTACGGCACGTAGACTTTTTATTGATGATCAAAGCTGATTAAGATGGTTCTGAAATGGAGATCAGGACCAAAACTGGATTGATATAGAATGTGAGAAGAACCAATCACCTCCCAATCGACATGCCTCAGAATGTTCCTCTTTCAACTCAGATTTTATAAAACCTATGTAATATGACCTCATAAATCGTATATCCCGAATGTAAGGAAATGTGAAACTTCTGTTTACACAATACTGTAATTTTGATTCAATGACAGTCTTCCCTATACTCTGATGATTCAAATATTGTTAGTATATTGACTGCACTGGAGGAATTGACTGACATTTCTAGCCTTGAATATTGTCTTATTTACTTGTGAGTTTTTGTAGACATTAGGGAGTCCATTCCATAAACATTTTGTTAATTACATTAAAAAGAGGAAATCAAAGATGAACCCTGGAGCTGTTTAGGAAACATCAATGATCAGAAGATGTGAAGACCCAGTTAAGTAAAACAATCACTCACTATGTAAGGACTTCAGGTGAAGGAATGAGACTTGAAACCGGGGCAAGAAATCCTCACTCTTGTCTATTCACTTTTGTGATATCTTTATAAATAGATAAATGAATAATGTTTGTTTTTGGAACAAAGTACTTTGAGACAATTTTATCTCAGCAATGTTTAATCCACTGCCGACCAAAAACGGCTTTTAACTTTTCAAGAGGGATATTTGACAAAAGACACAACTTTTTAACACAAAGGAGCAGAAAATACCAGTGTGGTGATGAGGGATGGAGCAGCTAATTGTGTCCTGGGAGATAAAGAAGTAGAAACTTCCTCTTGGTTATCTGCTTCCTTCTGAGACGACGGTTGGCTTGGAGTTTCGTCTTTGGAAAAAAAAAAAAAAAAAAAACTTGTTCAAAGGAAATGAAGGTGTGCAGAAGCACAAGGACGCTTATCCACCTTTCATGTAGCCAACAAAAGGAAAAAATCTCAGCTGGAGCTAATTACAACCAAGGTGATGAAAGAGACAGAAAAGAAAGAGAAAATCCCTCTTTTTTTCTTACCTGAGAGGAGGTGGAGAGGTCAAGTTCTCCCCCTGAAACTCAATCGTGTGGCGGGAGAGAGGGTGAGGTTGATTTGATGGGTATGGTTTTGATTAGTGGACGCTGGTCATTGTACTCTCACTGCCAGAGAATGAAAAATGTTGAACTCACAATCAAATGAAAGCCAAGTGCCCTCAGAGCTTCTCTTCCCCTCCTCCTGAGAACAATCCGAGCGCCACATGTTCGTTCAAGCAGCACCGAAGTGGTTTAACCTTATGTGATTCTGTGACTTTGACATTTTTGAGACAAATAAAGGCAGGAAATGAATCAAAGAGAAAGCGGGAGCTTTTCCAGGTACTTTCAGAGTCTTATTGTACGTAAAAATGGGTAACAATCTAATGTATTTATTTCTCTGGATGATGCCATTTTTCACAACATGGTAAAAACATGGTAAAATGAAGGCATGGGCCATGAATGATCCCATCAAACACCAATGCAAATCAAGATATATCTTTTTATTGGCTGCTATATCCAAAGAGGTTGTTTTCCCCCATTTCTATTAGTTAGTGCAAAAAGTATAGAATGGATTTCCATTAAACTTGGTAGGAGGAAGGGTCTTAGGTCAGAATGAATCCAATTATAGTTTGGTGGGGATCCATATTAAGGGGTGGATCACTTCTTTCAACATCGCGTGAGGACGTTTGGAAAACTGTTCTTTAATTTTCTCAGAAAATGACACAAAGATCTCAATGAAAAATACTTTTTAAGGGGATAGTGTGGAGTTTAGTGTGGATTCAAATAAAGATCTGGATGCACCAGAATATGTTGTTTTCATTAGGTTTTGAATAAGGATTGAGATATGTGCATCGCTGGTTACTTCTACAATGCCCACAGGATAACTGTTACTCAGAGCCTCACAGTTTTATCCAGCAAAGCCCAAGATAAGAGGTCTGGGGGTTGAAACAATCTCAAATTTTCTTGAACTTTAAATGACTAAGAAGCCGGACATCCTGGCTTGGAGCCTAGCATGTTACAAATGAATTTGCAAATCAGTATACACTTCATGTCTGGATTTATTACTTGAATTGATATCACATTAGACACTCTCTGCAAAACTATTCAACTTAATGCTGGACTTAATCAACATTAGTCTTTATATTTACATATTTGTAAAACAGTAGAAATACACTATAAAAAATATAATGATATGATTGCGTTTAGTTTGACTTTATTCAAAGTTAAAGTCAGACTAATCTTAAGGTAATCATTGGATTTGAAGAGAGTATGTTTGTGAAGTTTCTCATGAAAATAGCTTCCCCTAGTGAGTAAAATTAAAGATAGAACTCCTCAGTTTGATTCATAAACCAAAAATTTGGATTTAATCGGACCGACAGTGTGGATGTGATATGTAACCCAGGTTACCAACAGCCAATAATAACTGGCCTCCAACATATACATTCTGGGAAACACTACATCTCTTCAACTACATTTCAACCACAAGCAATTGTTGAAAAGGCCTATTGCTAACATATGAGTGAGCACTATTTGTTGTTTCAGTGTTATTAGCTTCTGCTTGCTTGCTGTTAGCAGTGTTAGCCTAATTTCTTGGCTATCATTAGCTTCAGCTAGTTAATCCTCAACAACACTTTGATGAGGGAAAACAGATTTTATTTCATTGTGTTCTATTGGGACATTTTAGGAATTCCCTTTATCTCAAGTATTGTTTTGTTTCATTCTTTTGTTTGAAAGGTTGGTTTATTTTTATAGCCTTATTTATAAAGGTACCAACTTGACTGATTTTGATATGGAATAATATTGAGCAGCGGCGATTGATGAATGGATAGATTATAATTGTGCTTTTTTATCCTATATAGGTCAGTATTTTTTTAAGTGGTATGCTGAATTGATAATCTTCATTAATGGCAATGGACCCAACTGAATCTTCCTGCCACAGTGTGTGTTAGGCTGAACTTTTCTTCTGACGTCTTTGCAAAAGCGTTTGGCTAGGGAAAAAAAATTAATTTTTACTTGCATGCCTGAATTATTTATTATGTATGTATTCATTATTATCATACACATTCTCTCAAATTGATTTCTCGTGTCCTGAGTGGTGTTTTTCTTACCTTGAGCTGCCAACCAAACAAACCACTACTGTTTGTCAAATGTAATGAATTATTGATTATATTCTAAATTCAAAGCATAATTCAACTACCTACTGGTTACGGATGTCTAAAGCAGTGTTTTCTTTTTTAAAAAAAAGAAAAAAAAGGCGAGTAACATTTGGTCCGAAGAACATTTCCCCCCTTGCAATAAAGTTTAGGAGGGTATAATGTTTGAAAATTTGTTATAAGTTATTCATTGAGTTAACAAAAGCAATATGCAGCAGATGTGACGATTCCATAATATCCCCAACTTTTGGGGGGATAAAGTAAACAGCACAACAATGATGCTTAGTGTATTTTGTGAAATGTTTTTTAAATTTCACAAAAGCCAAATAGCAAAAGGGAAAATTAGTTCTTAAACCTATTGAACTTTCATTCTGAAAATGAGGGCTGATGAATGTCAGCAGGGTGACCCCAGTGGCTCCACCTCTTTACATCATCCAAATCATCCAAACTATGCCTTCTCTTTTGTTGTACATTTTGACAATACCCCGAAACAGAAAAATTAGGGACTTTGCAGTATTTAATTGAGAAGAATTTGTCAAAAACTTGTCCCCAGATATTTGTAGTATCCCAAATATTACAAGTAAGAGGTCAAGGATAACAGTGGCTGAAATGAGCTGCTGCCTAGGGCGGCTGGGCTAAGCCTCAGAGATAAGGTGAGGAACTCGGACATCTGGAGGGAGCTCGGAGTGGAGCCGCTGCTCCTGCGTGTCAAGAGGAACCCTTTAAGGTGGTTCGGGCATCTGATCAGGATTCCACCAGAATGCCTCCCTTTGGAGGTTTTCCAAGCATGTCCAATTGGGAGGAGACACAGAAATCACTGGAGGGACTATGTATCTCATCTATCGTGGCAGCGCCTCAGGCTCCCCCACAATGAGCTGGAGAGTTTTGCTGGGGACAGGGATGTACTGGAAAACCCTTCGTAGCTTGCTGTCAATACCACCTGACTCCAGATAAGCAGACAAAATGAATGAATCAATCACACAATGATTGATATAGCGTAGTGTTATTTTCATCAGCTGAGCCATTAATATCTTTCAGGCGAGCAGGTTGAGACTTGTTCTTGATATTTTTATAATTCATATTGTTTTGGACAGATCAATGATCAGGACAACTGCAAAGCCATATCCAACAAAAACTTGGTAGAGGGGAGGGACAAGGTCCAGGAAATCCAAACCAATGTCTATATTGCTCTTACAGGTACTTGCTAAGCACCCTGTCCTGAGGTGGGGGATAGGGAACTGAGGGTACGGCACTATAAAACTGTTAATGACAAACCAGTTACTGCTCTTTTGGACAGTGGTAGCTTCATGTCTCTTATTAGGCAGGATCTGGTGCTAATGAGCTGTGTTGATTACAACAGACAAGAAGACGTTCTGTGTGGTCATGGGGATCAGCATCCTTATCCCACAGCTGAATTAACTGTTACCATTGATGAACAGCCTTACCTGTTGACCGTTGGTGTGGTGGAGAAGTTGCCTGTTGCTGCCCTCTTGGGTTAGGACTCACTGGTACTCTTTGACTTTCTGCTGGAAAACCGACCAGCATACCATGGCTATGGGGGGAAAGGGAAAGTCAACGTTTCTTGTTGAGTGTTCACTCATGCCCAAGAGATAGCTGGTGTTCAACCGCTCCCAGAAGTAGTCTGTGTGAGGTTGGCACAAAGGGCCCAAGAAAGTCCCATCGCCAACGCCGCTTTGAAAAGTAGCTAAGGTCAGTGGAGCCTGAAACAATGGGTTATTTGTCAAATGAAATGGGGGCAGGAGGCTTTCCCCCTGCGCACGACTACTGCTCCTGCTGTTCTGAGGGCATTGCTTCAATTATTCTCCAGAGTGGGCATAAAGGACGAGATCCTGACCAGGAGACCTACTTCACCTCTAGATTGATGTAGCTCTTCCGCAACCAACTGGGCATCTCAGCCATCAGGACCACGCCATACCCCTCACAGACAGATGGACTTGTTGAAAGGTTTCAACCAGACATTGTAGAAGATGCTACGAAACTTTGTGGATCATACTGGTGTAGCGAGACATCTCCACCTCTGGTTTTTCTCACAGCAAGAGAAGGACAGGCTTATCTCACCATTTGCTCTCCATGGTCAGGAAAACGAAGTGATCCTTTTCTCATATAACAATCAATCGACAATGGAGACTCGCTTTGCAAAGGGAGGACCCGGTGTTCGAATCTGAGGTGTAATAAAACATCAATGACCGACACCTCACCTCAACTCCTGCTGTTATATGACCTGCCAGAGCTCATTGAAATATTAAAGTTTTAAAACTCAAGAAGAACTGTGCTGATTGGAACCTCATCAACAATTTAACACTGTTAATAGACTGTTTCTATGTTAAGTTTTTCTTATTTAATTTGACAAATTATACAATTAGAAACTCAGCAAAATTTTCGTTACAATGATGTAAAACATGTTATCGTAGTCTGTTCAAATAAGCAACCTCAGTTTTTAGCTTGTCCGTCTTCTACGGTTCGGCAGTAACACATTGCCATCTAGCGGTCATTAATAGAAAAATCACTTCGAAAATAGTTTTTCTTTCTTTTATGTTTAAATACTGTCAAATATGTGAACATGTAGTCTTACCTCATCCAGTTTAATAAAATGAATGAATAGTGCTCGTAACAACTTTATTCCCTAATCTTTGATTGTTCCACATGTACTGATCCTGTCTGCTACAAATCTAGATATGCCTTATTAACGCAGATGTCATTGTAGTTAAGCTAGACTTGTTTAAATCTTGATAACTGTTTTGCATGAACACATTATCTAGAATACATGATATATATATATATATATATATATATATATATATATATATATATATATATATGATCACTCTTTGGTCATGATGGAAGAAAGTGATGTGACTATTCTATCAGGCCTGTAAGTTTTAATCTCTAACCCTGTCCACCCAATTTGCATTATACCAAGAGAAACCTTACTCTCTGACACTCAGGTATACAAAGGGGATGGCGCCCTGCGTCTCTCTCTTCGCTATTTCCTGCTTCACTTCCTGCATCCTTCTCCTACCTATATTGTCACTTCTCTATTTCATTCTCCATCTCCAATTTTGCCTTTTGTTTTTAGTCGTTCGCTTTTCGACTTTCGTCGATTTTTCGCTGTTCAGTTGTACTGCGTATTTTGCATCCTACAACGAGGACGATCGGTAACAGGTCCGTCTCTTGTTCAGCCGGACGTGTGTGAGCAGCAACCTCCATACGACAGTGACGTCCTCATGTGACCTTGAGAAGTTGCCTTTCTTCCAGCGAGAGGTAACTGCCTTATCGACTGAAGCACCCGATCCATGGACGTGATTGTTGACCAGCGCCAGTAAGATCATTCTATCACGCTCATTCATCTGGGGTTGATGCATAAAATCTAAGTCGCATTAAATTTGATCGTGCCTTTAGCAATGATTAATCTCCAGAGAATTCAAAATCGAAAATAATTCCTCTCTATCACCATTACCTATTTCTCAAACTCTCAACTTTTGAACCATCGGTCCACACACACACACACCCACATGCACACATTTTAAGCATAGCAGGTGTCCTGTCTTTCATTCTTGCAGAGAAATGAGAGTACTTTGTAAAAGAGTTCATAACTTTCAGATGTGAGAATTTTTAGTCAATGAAATTAAGAATTGATTAATTCTAGGTTTCATATTTTCCTAAATTAACTTTGGGTGGTGCCCCTATTCAATTATTTTCGAGGTAAAACGTAGATAACCTGCTATACTGGCAAGAACTTGGACCGTTGGCTGCTGTTTATGGCTTTTTGCCTACCAGGGAGTTCCCAAGGCATCAACATGTTTCTCACCATTTGAGTTGTTATATGGCTGGGATGTGCAGTGGCCATTGGATCTACTCCAAACGGTTTGGAAAGTGGGGTGGCAAATTAAGAGGAGATGCAGATGGGACTGGAGTCCTTTACTATAATGACTGCTCCTAGGCTGGTACATATTGCACCAGAAAAAATATCACAACCACCTCAGGTCTTCAAGGCGATTCCTTCGTTATTTTCTGCGAGTCCTTGGAAGACCACCCTAGTGAATCATGTCATTTGCCTCAAAGATGGATGACCAATTCCTCAATGTCCCTAGCGTGTCCCACAACAGCTAGTGGTAAAACTGGAACAGGAGATTGAGGAGATGCTGAAGTTTAGAGTGATTGAGCCTTCCAACTCAGAATGGTGCAGTCCAGTGGCCATCATCTTCAAGAAGGAGGGCTCCCCTTTGCATTGATTTCAGGAAGCTCTATGCCGTCTCAGAATTTGATGCTTACCCTATGCGAAGAATCGAGGACCTACTGGACAAGATCAGAGCTGCCAAGTACATCACAACCCTTGACCTTTGCAAGGGATTCTGGTAGGTGCTACTGGAGGAGTCAATCCGACCATACACAGCATTCCAAACCCCCGCCGGCTCTTCCAGTTGACTGTAATGCCTGCCACCTTCCAGCAACTGATGGACAGAGAACTCCAGGATTGTTACAACTGTAGAGCTGCGTACCTTGATGATGTGGTGATCTTCAGCAACACCTGGGCGGAGCATGTTCAGCATCTGTCAATGATCCTAGGGAAGAGCCAAAAGGCTGGGCTGACACTCAACTCCTCTAAGCGTGAGTGGGTACAGCGAGAGACATGGTACCTTGGTTCCCGGTTAGTCATGGAGATATGCGTTTGCAAATGGATAAGGTGGAAGCTATCCGGAACTGCCCTCGACCACAAACCAAGAAGGAAGTACGGTCCTTCCTGGGTCTGATTGGCAGGTACAGATGGTTCGTGCCGCAGTTCGCATCTATCGCAGCACAGCTCACAACTCTGACCTGCAAGGACCAGAAAAAAAACAAGTAACTTGGTCAGATGACTGTGGAACAGCCTTCAGCAGCCTGAAAACCCAAATGTGTTTTCCCCCTGTCCTCAAGTATCCAGTCTTCAACAGAAGATTTTTGGTACAGGTGGATGCATCAGCAGTCTGTCTTGGAGCAGTCCTGGCCCAAGGAAACCCCGGATAAAAACACCTGGTTTTGTATCTAAGTCGCAAGCTCCTACCACGTGAGACCAGGTATTTTACGGTGGATAAAGAAGGCTTGGCCATTAAGTGGGCACTGGAGTGTCTGCTCTACTACTTGCCTGGATGAGAGTTTGACCTGGAAACTGACCTGGCTCTCCCCTGAATCAACAGCATGAAGGACCAAAACAGTCGCCTTAGCCGATGGTATCTCTCTCTGTAGCCTTTCAAGTTCACCATTCAGCACCGATCTGGCGACGCCAATGTGGTGACAGATTACCTTTCCAGGTTGCCGCATAATGCCATCCTCCAGGAGGACGAGGATGATGTAACGGAGCAGCTCCGTCACTGACTGCTATCAACAGCGCACATACACACATACCGCTGATGTGCCACTGACTGTGGTCAACAGCTCACATATGCACATATAGCACACACACATACTGCCCCCGGCCACTGACTCCGGGCAACAGTGCACCAACACATACATTGTTTCACTCCCTTGCATCTTTGCCAAGTAATTAAAACTTCTTGCCATTATTTCTCTTCCCAATCGTTTCAGCAGATGAAACACACTGCACGTTCACCCTGCTGTCTTCCAAAGATAAGTTTGACGGGCAAACAGGGGCGTAACAATTTCAACTGTTAAGTAGGGCGTTTTCGCGCACTTGCCGATTTTTGTGAGCAGCGATATTATGTTTATTAATTTATTGGAGAATTAACTTGCTTTGGTTGGGTGAAAGAGTGTGGTCAGAGGAGAAAAATTATTATGTGAATTATACTAAAGCCTAAGCAGCTACAAATGTGTTTATTGATGAGAAATACTTGTTTTCTGATGCAAGTGAAAAACCCATGGGGGAGGGGTTATTAGTTTAAAGGGGGCCTTCTTGGCTCTGGTAAAGGCGGTCTTGATTTGGTTACAGAGAAGGTAACAACTTTTGACTGTTTAGACAGCTATTTTAATTGTAATATTCCCCCTGCCTGGAATTTTGTGAGATATTGAAGCACTCAATTCAGTCGTGTTTCGTGATTTTCTTTGTATATAGTATTTTTACTTTTCCCTGTTTTGCATCAATTTTTCACCCATTTTAAATATTTTCACAATATTTAAGAAGAACCCTGCATAACTTTGTAAGTTGAGTATGAGTGTGGGCTCCACAAAGTGCCTTCCTAGTAATCACATTGAATGATATCCAACATTTCATGAGTAATACCCAAGTTGTAATAACAAGGATTAATTATTAAAATAGCGGTGAGGGCAGCAGCTAATGGTAGTGATCAGTGCTAAGAACAGTGAGACAGCCACTGGGGTCAGTGCAAATCCTCCACCGCAGAAGAGAGACAATCCACACAGTGAGTCATTATGAGTAAAAGACTGTCATGTAGAATCGTTTGGGACGTTGAGAACATTTAAAAGCCTTTGCCCCCCTTGAACTGGTAGACAAACAGTCAGTTTGACCGTAAATAAACCTCCGCCTCTTCACTTCTCCACTTCCATTGACAAGAGCCGGCGACAGATGATAGGGCTCAGCTCTTTATTATCTGAATACAGAGACTTTGTGAAAGTCACCTTCATCATTTTCTCTCCACATAGAGCTCTTTAAAATGACCTGTAAGCCCTGTTTCTACTCTAATCTTCACTGAAAAAGACATAACAGCCTTGCTTTGTTGTGCTGTAGTTCCTCCAAGTCTGTCTCGAGGGATGTTTGACTTTCAAATGAAACATTGTTTCAACACAAAAAATAGCTTCATGTGTTCCCTCTTCCACAAATTTAGTTTATTATGGTTTTACTTTTAATTTAGCATCTCTTTTTTGTAGAAGGTAAGGAATTCTTATGTCACCCTATCTGACACAACAGGAGTTGTGGTGGCTGCAGGGTTCACAACAAAACAGAAGAAGATCTCAGAATTATAACAGGATGTCGCCTCATATGTCTACTCTAATCCTGATTGTGAGGAGAGAAAAGATAAAGTACCATGCAAGAAAACTCACAACCTCATCACCTAAAGTTAAAAAACTGAAATGGGTTGTTGGAGTTATTCAGGAGGAAGACATAGCGAAACATCTATTCTTGCACATGCGGCCTACCAGAACAAGCAACTAGACTGCTAAAACACACCTGCCTGAATGCAAACCTGTTTTCTATGACATTTGTCCTGTAAACATGTGCCCTATACAGTCATTGCAGCAAATCCAGACACAGATTGTTTTTTACTTAATTTTTGCATCCAATGCCTTGCTCAATCCCTAATGAACGTTGTCAAGGTTCTCATGTGACAGACTGTGCTTTCTTTTCCTCAGTGCAGCAAAAAAATATCTAAGTTAAATTAAACACAAGTAGAAGTTCAGTTTTTAGCACCACATCATTACCACCTTTCACCCCGCTTTATTATCTCAGCCGAACCGATCTATCCTAGATCACAGTGACACAACTTCATCATTAACCTGTCATCTTGCTGCTGTCTTTTCAAATATCATCCTCTCTATTCATCTAATTCTAATATGCTGCCTCCTCCTTTCCATTTCCATCCGCTGTCTGCAGATCCATCAGCCTCATCAATCATCAGTTTCAGCGGAGTCATCAGCCCCCACCACCAGTCTCAGACCACAAAATGGGATATTTTTGATGCTCCTCCGAGCAGAGACCCTTCGATCAAAATCTCCCAGAAGAATCTGAGTGACAATGATTGAGTTATTATAAAATTGTATATTTTGTACTAAACATTCAACCTAACCTGATTTAAATTAGCTTTGTTTGTCTTGTTAAGCACTCAACAAATTATGAATATATTTTGTTGGTAATGGATCTAAGGAAAGAGTTTATTAAATTCTGAGGCGTATGTGAGAACGGATAAAATTATTAGAAACAGGGCAGGACCCAAGTCTACTGCAAGGGAGTCAAATACAACCACTTAACCAACTTGTTACATATTTTCCTTTCTATTTCAACAATACAATGAATTTTTGTATCTCTGATTTTGAACTGTAAGGGCTTCTTAATAATGTGGGGCAGGTTTTTGTTTACTAGGTCTCATGCAGTTTTTTGATCACCATATTATCATGTTAGGAGGTGGTGTATTGAGTTTTTAGAGGATGCTGAGGTTACAGAGAGGGAATACACTTTTTCATTCACTTGCTTGAGCATTTTCTTGGAGAAAGAATATCCCATGGATCCTTGAGGTTAAGACCAAATATTCTGAGTTTACTGAAAATGTTATTTTCTTTTATGTCCTCTTCTGGAAGATTCTGTCAAGGTGATCTTTGAGGGTAGCCTCTTACATGGGTAAACACTTTTTGTTGCTCTTATCCCCTAGTTTAGCAATTTCGATGTGCCCCAGTAGTTAGTTGAAAATGGGCTCAGGTTCTGATTTGTGTAGTAGTGTGTTTGTGAGTTATTAAGTGTATTTACTACAAATAATGAGGTGTATTGTGGATATATATCTCAAATATGAAATTAGTACATGATACATTTATTCATGAGTGTAGATATTGACCATGCTTTGATTTTAGCAAGTTACAAAATTCAACAAGTTCAAGAGAATCCTGTGAACTGGGTTTTGCTGTGATCTACAAACTTTACTTCTCTGCCTGCAGCCACGCATTGAAAGGTTTATAATAGAACAACATGCATTTCAGCAATCCTTGAAAATAACAGAAGCATTTTCTCCTTTCTCCATGCTGCTGATAGAAGACGCTGCTGCAGGTGATGTCACATGGCATGGTAAACTCACACTATCACACACAATTGAAGTTCCATGTTGAAAAGTTCATTGATATGCTAGATGAGGTGTGAGTCTTAAGGGACAGACTTGAATTCTGCGACAACCAATCATCACATCAGTTCCTAATTTAATTAATAACTACTCAGCCTAATTAGCAGATGACCGGCTGGAAGGCATGAACAGCTGCAGTCACCTGGGCTTTTGTGCTCCTTTACAATCCCGAAATGATCAAAACGACAAGATGAGTCTCAAGGGTGATGGCAATGGATGTGTTGAGAGGACTCTGTGCAGAGGTGCTGATCAACTGCAAATCCTCTGGGTGTGACGTGTGTTCTCTCGTAGCAGGAAAGCAGCTTCGGTGCTATCTGCGGGTGGGGAGAATATTCTCCATTGGGTTTACTGTTGAGATATGAATGACAAGTTGTGGAGCAGCCGTGGTGGCAGGGGCTTGCCGATGCTTGCCGTCCGGTCATGTGAGTAATTGGAAGTGTTTGAGAGAGCCTTCTCACATCCAGAAGTGAAGATATCATTAGGGTGTGCAGAGAAATTCATCATCAACGTAAAAAAACTGTTTTTGCAAGCAGGGATTTTTCCTCTGGTATTAACCATAAAGAGGGTCAACTTAAAATCCTTCAACTTTTTTGAATGCGTCATTATATCAGCATAAAGTCAGAGATATTATAGAATCGTCATCGCCATCGCTGCCTTGTCCGACACAACCGGGATCTTCTGCATCTGCAGCAGATCCTTCTTGTTAACGCCAATGTTAAAAAACTATTTTATAATAATCTTAACTTCATTTAACATATGTTACACAGTACATAGATGCAGTACAACGTCGTGAAATTTATGGGGTCTGGGCTAAAACCCTGTTCTCACAGTTTTGGGATGACTTTAGTGCGAGGAAGAACTGGAGCAATTCAAGGAAACGTTTTAGCACTTTGAGATTTGATCCAAATGTAAAGTCCGTTTTAAATTAAATGTATTATTATTATTATTATAACGTCAGTTCTAAATTTTCAACACTAGCTTTATCTCCAAAAGATACTAAAGAAAATCTATCTTGTATATGTCATTGTTCACTTAAGGGGTTAATATTTTACTCATTAGTATATATATTACAATATATATATAATATAATTTTGAAATTACTTCCTAATTAATAGTCGGCTTTTGGTGCGTATGAACCAACCCGAGGAGATCTATCTTGTAAAAATATTTTAAACTCTAGGAGTTCATATTTTAGAACTCACTAGGGGGAGCTTTTCATGAAAAACAATATTTTGCGGACTTAACTCAAAATGTAATACCCCCAATAGACCTTAGCACAAGGAAGAATTGGATTGATTTTGGCAAAGTTGTTTGTATATGTTCGGTAGTATATAGCTTAATCTACAAAAGTTTTGGGCCGTAATTTCTCAACCGTTGGTCCAATTTATTTGATGCATATGAGTCGAGTCAAGTAGCTGTATCTTGTGTATACCATTAGCAGTTTACTCTAATAGATCCTATTTAACTCACTAGGGGAGATTTTTTTATATATAAAATGAAAACTCAAAAATGTAATCAAAGTATTTCATGCATAATTTTCTAATTTTAATCCCCCATTGTCCTCAGTGTCGAGAACTGGGCTGATTTTGGGAAAGATTATCTGTATATTTTTGACAGTAAGAGGAGCTTTATCGCCAAAAGAGTTGGAGCTATAATTTCTCAACAATTGATACATTTAAGTTAAAATTGCAAATGTATATGAATCGATTCAAGGAGATCTAACATGTATTCATCGTGTTTTAATCTAATAAATGATATTTTACTCACTATGTGGAACTTCTTTTTACAAACTAGGCCTATGCTGTCGTCAGCAAAGGTGTTACCAAAAAAGTCCCCAATCCCCTGCATTATACAAGTAATCTCCCTGAGTCCTCAAATTAAATGGGAAGCCTATTTTTTGTTAAAAACAAAAATTTTAAAAAACAAACTTCCCTTAAACTTCGGTAAAATATGAATTATTAGACAATAGTAGTTTACTCTTGGAGTTCTAGACTAAAATGTGAATGGAAAACCGACCTGACCAGAATGGACCAGAGGGAGGGAAATCCCCCACAATAAATTTCAAAAAAAGGAGATTCACTTGGTAAAAAACAGCTAGCATTTCGACTAACTCCCTGCTGTGATATAAAAAAAAAGAAAAGGATCTGATGGCAGTGAGGCCTCATCTGGCTTCCTGTTGAGCCAACAGATAAATCAAAGCGCGCTTATGACAGTGAAGTGCCAACCGTTCACCTCCTTCGTCAAGTTGTGTGATGTCGCCTGAAGTGTAAAACGGACCCTGGTGACTTGCTGTTATGGAGACGACAATGAAAGTGGTGATGGTTCTCCTGACAAGCTGCTCTTTAAAGATTCTCTATGTCCTTCTCTCCATCTCACGCACTCTCTGTTTCTTCATATGCATGTGAGCTAAGTGCACAGGTGAAATGGGAATCGCTTGAAAGCAAATGGAAATTCTACAAAGCTGGCTGCTCTGGATGATCATTATGATCTCTATTCTGGTGCTGGCTCTGGTCTGCAGGATGCTGAAAGACATACACAGGGACCATGAAGCACTGATGTTGTAAATCCGGGCTTTCATGTTGATTTTGGGAAAGGTCAATTGTATATTTCTGACAAAAGGGGAAGCTTATCCTCAAAATGTTTTTGGGCCTTAATTTCTGGACCATTGATCCTGTATAGCCCAAACTTTTTGTGTATTAATTGACTTGTTTATACTGTATCATATTTTAATATAATATTTCCTTTTTTAGTAACCTCTGGAGTTTGTTTTTTTTAATGAAGAATTCTGTGGACATAACTTGAAATTTCAAATTAGGAATTTGATCGGGGGTTGCTTGTATAACAAAGGGGATTGGGGACTTTTCAGGGATGTACTCTGGCTGTCTGGATTGAAAGAATTGGTCTAGTTTTACATTTAAGTTCTAGTTTGGACAGTATTAATCCATGACCTTATTCATCTACATAATTCCACTGGCTCAGACCTTAGATAACAAAAAAAAAACCCAGGCCTATGCTGTGGACCCCTAGAGCAAGGGTATATCCCCAAAAAGTCCCCAATCCCCTGCAATGTATAAGCAATCCCCCTGATTGAAGCCCTCAAATTAAATGTGAAGTTGTGTGTCCACAGTATTTTTCGTAAAACAATAAATAAATAAAGATCCATCTAGCGGGTAAATTATGAACTATTACAGTAAATCACATGTATGTATGTATGAATGTATCAAATATTCATGTATACAAGATAAAACTAATTCAGTCGTTTCAAATGCAGCAAATTTGGGAAATTAGTTTTTAAGCCGAACTTACACAGTTTTATGAAGATTCTGGCCCTCTCCAGAATTGGCCAATTCAATTCTTATTTTTGATTTAAGAATTGAGTCAACGAACATTCAAGAACAGTCTTACGAACATTTAAGTGATGCCACGATTGAGAAAACAATTGGTTAATGTGTTTTTCTTCAATCTACAATGTTATATTGTATATTGTACAGGATTAAAATTACGATAATCTTTGACCATTTCTATTGACTTATAATAATAACTTTCAGGAATTTACCAAGCATTTTGGTATTTTAAAATAAATAAACGCTATACAACGGAGAGCAAATAAGTGATCGGCGTAATTAAAGAATATAAAATAGACTTATTCAGCTTAAAATGAAAAATGGAAGGTTTCAGTGTGTATCTTTTATTTTTTCATATTTTCATTAGTTTCTTTGAGTGTGTCAGAAGTTGTGACCAGTGTCGATGCTGTCCGTGAAAGAGTCTGAGATCAGAAAGCAGCGGTGCTTCAATTCGTATCTTGAGCGTTGCACTCCTGCAGGAAGGCCCTGGCTGCGCTTCTGTGTTTCCCATGATTTTTAGCCTCAGATCATACATCAAAAGCACTTTTTTCCCCCCTCTTTTGTGGTGCACACCCCTCCACATACAGCATTCACTGTAACAGCATCCCATGCATCCTTCTTGTGTTATGTAATTGTGCTTAGTGACACTACTAAATAAGAAAGCCCGTTTGCGATCCACATTTGCTGACTTTTTTTATTATAAAATAAAAAAAGGTCTTTTCTTAAGTCTTCATAAGAACAAATTTAAGAAAATTCTTCACAAATTTTCAAAATAATCCACAAAGTAGTGTTTGTGTTCCGCCCACGAAACAATGTTTTCCAATTAAAATAGCTCACCCTAGTGAGTAAAATATGAACTAAAAGGTTAAAGTATGATATTAACTAGATGGATCTCCCTGAGCCAATTCATATGCACCAAATTTGTACTAGATCGGACCAAGGATTAGGAAGTTCTAAATATGTCTATAAATCTGTGTATTTTGTAAAATGTTCGCCCTAGTGGGTAAAATATGAAACATTAAATGGAAGAATCAGTGTTCAGATTTTATGCACCAAATATTTGGGGCAAGCTCTCAGAAAATTGGAGGACCGCGCCAACTCTGTTCTTTTAAATCAAATCTTAAAACCTTCCTATTTTCTACTGCTTTTAATTAAATTTTAAAATTTTAAAATGATTCTGTCTTTCCTATACAGTACTGATAATAATAATAATGATAAACACTAAATTTTGTCTGAGGTCAAAACAGCTTAGATAATTTTTTATTCTAGCTTTCATTGTTTTCCGCTTATTTTATATTTCTCATCTTTATCAATGTTTTTATTACTGTTTTTATTATGTCTTAATGTGTCTTTTCAATTTGTTTCAATGTTCTTGATTGTTTTTCTTAAAGCCCTTTGAATTACCCTGTTGCCTATATGTGCGGTATAAATAAAGTTGCATTGCCTTACCGGCAATATCCATGCGCCACGAGTTGATCATTTCCACAGTAATGTTTAAACATATACTTCCTTTAGATCTCGGATACGGTTGTGTCCGTGGAAAAACAGTTTAACAGAGTAACATACCTTGGTTCCAATGTCTTCAGGAGACAACAAAACAGAACTGTAATTTTCCACTAGGTTGTCTGGTCGTAGGTCACATGGAGGAGGTGATAGACTGTGTTGTTTTCTAAGCTCATTCTGAATTTGTTGAACTGTCCAGTGTTTGTCTTTGTTTTTCAATTTAGTACTAGATATGCTCTGCCAATAGTATCTCCTGGCTGTTGTGTCTGGACTCTCTCGTTCGAAGTACTTCCACATTATTTCAGATGACACTCCTCAGAGACCCACCCATTTCATCCCTTCACTATTAAAAATTCCAACATGGGGCTGTTAAGCTCAGTCAGTAGATCAAGTGCCCTACGTACAGAGATTGTGTCCTCGGTACATGGGGCTCCACAGGAGTCCCCCTTAATACTTCGATGCTTGTTTCCTTCCCCATCTCTTTCTCATTGTTTCCTGTCCATCTACACCAGTCCTGTTCATTGAGGCCCATGGACCCGAAAAAAATAAGTTCTTCTGGCAAACTCATCATCATTCTTGTCCTTACCAAGAAGAAACTCTATAGCAACATTACCATACCAGATTGTATCGTTCTAGTACCAAAAACATCAATTCATTCTTGGCATCCATGTATGTAAACTACACAATACAGGTACGTAAAAATTTAGATAATTGAGATATTATGTTATCAGTAAAAAAAAAATTCCCACCTCTACCATCTCGATTGAAATATGTTTCTCACACGAAATGTAGTTAATATCTTATTCAGTGGCCCTAATATCTTATTCAGTGGCCCTACATTTCAATCTATGCTGCTGTGTTTTCTACTTGTATAGATAATGAGAAAAGATCATGGCTAGAGGATGTTGGAATGGTTCAAAATAGAAAATGACCCCCAGAGGACCGAGATCTGTGTCCCACCGTATGGATAGATTTTTCTTGTTTCCCAACCCTAAGGAGCATGGGCGGCCATCTGCGGCACCTAGGGAACAAAATGGGGTGAAGTTGCTCAAGGTCCCTATGACATTGGAAAAAATCTATATTGAACATTGATGTGTGTAATGTGTAATGTCTACATAGCCTCAATCTATAAAAAAAAGATATGTTTTTTTTACAGACTCCACTTTGTTATTATATCCCCTAAAAGTCAGAGACATTATGGAATCTCATCGCTTGCACGTCCTCCACATCCGCCCCCACAGATTCTCATGTTAACATGATAACTGAAAGATCTTTGCATTGATCATTTGATCACCAAATTTTATATTCACATAGGCCTTAGTATGAGAAAGAACTGGGTTGATTTTTGGAAAGGTTTTAAATATATTTCCAAAACTAGGGGGCATTATTTCCAAAAGTCATCGTACCATAGTTTTTCAATAGTTGTCAAAATTTGGTGTTTATAAATCAGCTGGAGGGGATCTGTTTTGCATTTATCATATTTTACTCCAATAGTTCAGATTGTACTCTCTATGGGGGGCTTCTTTATGAAAAGGGAGATGCTTTACACGCTGTGTTAAAAGGCTAAGGGGTAGCGTGTTTACACAATGTTTTTTCAGATTTAACTTCACATTTAATTTGAGGAGTTCAATCGGGGTGTTGCTTACAGTATGCAGGAGATTGGAGGCTTTTCAGGGGTGTACCCTTGGTGTAAGGGATCAAATCATAACCTTAATTATCACTGTTTTAATGTATATCTTTGTGATCGTTCAGGTTTTTTCTCCATTAATTTATTTGAAGCCTTTGTATATTTCTTTTTATTATAGTTGGATTTTTTCGAAACAATGATTCTCACTGTTTCGACAAACAAATCGCCTCCAGTGGAGAAACGAAAAAGGATGTTTGTGGCCGGTTGAGTCATCAGATATGCTTCGCTGCCTGACAATTCCTGAACAAATGGTGACAACCACTGCCGATGAAAAACAGAGAAACTTTCTCTGGTCCACTGCTCCCAACTTCTCAGCTGTTTTTAAGTGCGGTGCCTGTCAATCACATAGAGGAAGTGGAACGACAGGTAATGGCCTGTGGACTTTTTGGACCGGCTGTTCCACGAGTTTCATAGAGATGTTTCAGAGAGCAGCGCCCCGGTCTGCAGGTAGTCTGCTGAGGCAGCAGCAAAAAGGAGGCCAGTTGAGGAAGACTTTGCAGCCGACGCCTGAATTCGCTGAGCAAGCAGGTCGAGGCTTTGAAATTAGCGTTGATAAAGTAGACTGAGCCGCCCTCCCCCGAACACACAAAGCCCTATGTGCTAAATCACAGCGAGGAAGGCATCATCAGACTGAATGGGTGCAACGGCCTACATCTTAAGAATAAATACAGCTGTGGGGCCATAGTGCCCCCCAAAACACCCTCCAAAAATCTACCCTCTAAGAACTATGAGAGCCGAGAGAGAGGAAACCAGGCACTGCTAGAGGATCGCCCATGATGCACTGAGCTGTTCTCTCTTCCTCTCTCACTCTCTCACTTTTCCCTCTTTAAACATCCCTCTCACTATAATGCATTTACTGTATTTTTACATGTTACTGGATTAATGATTACTAACTTGACTGAATCTTTGTGCTTTTTCACCCTGCGTGGTCACATGGTTGGTGACTGCATCTGTTGCTGTGGACCTGCCTGATGCCCACTGATTACAATATGGTCATGATGATGATCAAAATTCTGATCATTATTATTGTACAGTATTGTCCCATACGCTATTGCTAAATGTTGTATTACTATTATTGCTATCATCAACCTGGGACCGACCCTGGAGAAGCGGAAGAAAGTGAATTAGCATAGCTGATATGATAGCCTTTCTGTCTTACCCAAGGCTGTGGCCATGATAGCCCACTAAGGCAGCACTGAATGCTGTTCATAAACATGCTCCGGACTACAAAGAATTGACAATTATCTCACTATCTTTTCTAATCCTTACCTTTGTGTCACGAAGCGAGACCTCTGTCACCTACCTACTTTAACAGTTGGAGCAGTCATAAAATCTATGAATGTGAACCATCAGTATGACAATGATATTTTTTATTTTGTTATTACGAGAGATGCTTCACCTTCAACTCCGAAGCTGCTTAGGGGGCGGATCATGGTAATGCACACTGGAAAGAAATGTCAATGAAAAAGGGCTGGCCCCTAAAAAAAGTGGCCATTTTTGAAGCAACATTCAATATGGGATGACCTTGTAGCAAATTTACTCTTTAAAGACTTTGTAAATCTCTGTCCTCAGTGTGGAACAGTTTCACACGTCTGTCATGGAGTTCGAAGGTCAAGCATTGCAAGGGCCCTTGACACATGGCTGCCCCATTTCTATCCCAGTTGTATGTGATTCATCATGCTAATGTGTTTGGTTGACTTTCTGCTGAACAGGCACAACGTGATGAAAGCAAGCAAATCAGCCGTCACTGGCAGGTACTAATGAAGTAATGTAAGGCAGGATGCTCCAAACTTTATCAGAGACAAAGTATAATTTTTCACATCGGCCTGGACGTCTTTCAATCGAGAAATTGAGACTACAGATCGGCAAAAGCAACAACAGAAGGTATATACAGTAGGTCAACAGCTCTTCACTGTGGTTCACTTTTTGCTAAAACAGCGTGGCTTCATCAGCAATCATGCGTCTGGATGATGATATTAAACGAGCACTGTGTGTTTACATGGTAGCAACAGCCTCTCCCATGGGGGCTAATAAAAGCAGCAAAGGGGGGTTGTATAGTTGTATAGGAAGGGTGGGGGGCACCCAGTGGGAGTAAACACGCCTTCGGGTGTGGGTGCACGTCGAGAGACACGACGTGACCTTTACTGTGCCCGTTGATGAACGTCACCAGCTGAGCGGTTGCCCTTTTCCCACCTGTATCTGAAACCCTGCTGAAAATAATCATTTCTTTCTCTCTACCTTTTTCCTCAGCATCGACTAAACCGCTACTGAGCCATTAGTGTAATGAAAGAGAGAATAACTCAAAGCCAGTTATGCTGACTTTACATTAGGAGACATTAACCCACACTCACATTTATCAATAATCTGTTGTAAGTTTGGTTTTCTCTTCAGTCTGAGAGGGAAACACAGCGACTACTGCAGAATCTCACCCACACGGAATTCCTATGTCTCCTGTTAGAGAAGAAAGAATGATGGTAATACTTATGCTTTCACCAGCAATTATCAGGTTGATCAAATATTTTTTGTCTTTGTTTTCATTGGACAGTTAGGTGACTCTCATCATCAACATGCCATACGTAAGATGGCATGTTATGGGGAAATCAAATACTCTCCCATGAAAGAAATTAAAACGGTACATTTGCTTACAGAAATCATTGTAAAAATCACAAACTGACATACGACCGACTAATTTCACACATGGTGCTGTCAACTATGGTCATTTAATCTGGAAAAATGCTAACTGTTGTAAAACTCAAAGTAATCTTATCACCAAGGGTGACTTCAATTATTTCCTGTAATTCCAAATTTTATGTAAAAATGTTCAGATGTTGTAACAATTACTTATGCCACAATAAAATGTTTAATTTTCTATTTCAGATTTTAAGCAAAGGTTTTTCTTTTTTTTCCCCATCTGTCTGCACGTAAACTTGTGGTTTGTGCCAAGATTTGGTCAAAACCATTTCTTAAACTAGGCCAATGATCCTCGACAGGAAGGGTGTTTCCCCAAAAAGACCCCAATCCCCCGTGTTGTACATGAAATCCCCTTTATTAGGTCTACACAAAGTAAATGTGATGTTATGTCCAAAAAGCAGTATTTTTTTTGTAAAGAACGTGCCCCCTTGTGACCAACAATTAGGAAGTTATCGTTGAAAAACAGTGTTATTGAAAACAAATCTCCAGCAGGGAGTAAAATATGAACTTATAGAGTAAAGAACTCCACAAGTCCATTCATTTGCAGTTTGATCTTACTCATTGAAGTACCTGCCTATTACTTTTTATTTAGAACTAATACCTGTTTCCCATCCAAAAAGATGTGATACACCAAAGAAGATGAAAAAACAGGCAGTAGCTTTACCAAATAGTGCAGTGGTTTGTGTTCCATGCAACCTCCAGCCAGTCCAGAGCATAGAGGTGAAGTTGACCTCAAACACTGGCTATGCAGCTACATGTGGCCCCACTCCACACTGTAGATGGGGTTGTAGTAGATACTAGGATCATGCTGCAAGAATTCCACAGGTGCACAGGACCTCCACCAGTGTCTGACAGAAGCCAAATAGTCCGCCCAAACCCGAAGTTGCAAGAACACCCGGGACGTTGAGCCCACAGCACCGCAAGGTCCCAGGTAAAGCGAACAGGCCCAGAGCCAAGGAAGTAAGTGCCAATGGACTGCGTAGGAGATTCTTCTGAAAATTAACATGTGATAAGAATTTTTCAGTAATCCTGCTAACAGACAAACAGCCAAACCAGAGCAGGAAAAAACATAATCGTTTTGGCTCCAGTGGTAATTAAAGCATTGGGGGCTGTCGGCCCATCATTCAAAGACATGACAAATATCTATAGACACGACTAGGAAGATAAAAACAACCTCAAACTGAATACAAAGTATATTTTTGCCTTTCTACTTGCGCAAATGGATAATTTGAGTTTATTCAAAACACTTACGCGACCAGATGTTTGATGTCCAAACAATCTCAATGCTGATGTTCTTTCATGCTACTGTCATGTGAATTTGCCAATCGCCATTCACATCACGCCATTCATCGCCCAAGCATAAATATTTGTGTACTTCCACTTTACATTGACGTTATATGTATTTGTACCACAGGAAGTATTTGCCTAAAGATTGATGTGAACACAATATAACAGATCACAGATGCTATCGCTGCCTCCTGCCCACAATATCAAGATCTCATCGACTGTTGCTATTATGAAATTGTTGAAATTTTACAACAATTTGATGGCCTTCTTTTTCGGATTTATCAACGTAAAGGACGTATGTAGGAATTAATGGATATATCGTGTGAAAACTTCGAAGGTTGAATGAAAACATCTGGACCAGCTAGAACTTCAGCTCCTGGAGTCTCTGGAGACTCTGAGCAAACCTTTACGGTATCTGTAGTTTCACTAGCCTCTAGCAACTCTGCTTTTCAAACCCACCTTCATCTGACTCATTACGAAAAATTCCTGCTGGCATCTTCCCACCTCTGAATCAAACCAGATGCTCAATCTGCCTGAGCACAAACGCACACCTCCTCCCTGTTGAAACCCCGCTGCCATGCATCAGTGACGGGCGGTTCAACCAAGGCAACCGCAATGAAGGACAACATCGTTAAGTTTGATTTCAGTGGTGGCAAAGCAAACAGCCTGTCTATTGTCATCAGGGTGATGCATTGGCACTTGCTGCAAAGTGGACGTTTTAATTGTATCCAAACAGGCTCGCACACACGGACATGCAAACAAATACAAGTCGTGTGTGTGTGTGTGTGCGTGTGATGCTGTAGTTTGATATGGCGGTGACCTCTTTGATAGGTAGACATTGCTGGAGTCCACTCTTGGCTATTTCTTTAGAGAAATGTAAAAAAAAAATACGTTTGCAGTTATATCATGGGAAAACACGTTAAAAGTCAAATTTCTACATTTGTTTTTCAATATAACCAAAAACAGAGGTCCACTCTTGGTCAAAGGAGGATGGCAGTCCCCCACACCTTTGTAATATGTGTGTGTGTGTGTGTGTGTGTATGTGTGTGTGTGTGTGTGTGAGTCTGATGCTGCAGTTTGATGGTTTGCAGAACAAACCTGTGTATTGTGAAAATTAGAAATGAATAAAGTACGTAAAGAAGTTCTCTAAAAGTCTTTAAGAGTCCAAGGAAATTGTAATCATCTTAAGTTTAAAGTAAACAGACTCTAATATTGAAACTTGATAATGATTGGTGTTTCTATTGGATGTATTATGTTCTTATGTTAAGGAAAAACAGAAATTAAAATTCCCCCCTTTCAACAAAGCTCATCATGTTCTTTTGGATAATGACGAGGTGTTGAGGTTTTTGGAAATTTGACATAAGGACAGAGGACTCAATGTTTAACTGATGGTGAGTTTTTTATTTTGTCTTGCTCAATCGATCCTTAAAACTTCCTGATTTTTCTTTTTATCAGGCATAAGCTTTGTGACGAAAGAACTTTTTCTGCATTGTCTACTGCCTTGTGCCGCGGATGAAAGGTCACAAGAATGTGAAAATCTCATTCTAAGTCAGCGGATCCTGCATATAAATATTATTTATTTGTTTCTTAAGACGGATTCCAAAAACAAATATCCTATTTTACAGTAAAAGAGATGTTTACTAGCAACATACATGACAGTTTCACAAAGGTTTTATTTAAGGGACTGACCAGATGATGTTGTCTATTAAGTTCAGCAGCAGTAATGCGAGCAGTGCAGCGACTTTGGCCGGGCTCGTATGTGAGCCAAACTGAAGTAACATAGTTACGTCACATATACAGACCTGTCCCAGTTCTACGCCTAAATGTTTCAGTCCCTTGGGCACTGACGCCCCTAATTGCATATTTCTTCAACGACACACAAGAGTGCACCTAGATGGAGACCTTAGGGCGTAGTGCAGAATTTGGGACAAGACATCTATCATTCTCAGCTTTCAAACATGCTCGGTCTCAGATACCCACGTCACAGTCTGGGATGCTCATTGATGTGCCACATCGATCCAATCACAATATCCCACTTCGAGGTTTTCATCATCAGCTGCTGGACAAATATTGTGGGTTCACTTTTAATTTCTCCTTGCTATATGGGAATTGTTTGATCAAATAAGTATTAAATCTAAATGTTGAGTCTGAACAGTAGGTACTTTTAGCAAAAAGCAGCGTCCTCATGTGGGGACAATGGGTCCATTATACTGCTGAACACACAAACGGCCAATGCAAGTTACACAAAATGTTACAAATGTGCTAACAAAAAGTGCAAAAAAATTTAAAGTGGCTACACATATGTCCTACAAATGATCCAAATATTTTAATTTTTTTTTTTTTAGTGACCCTAAGTCTAGCCAGTGAAAAGGGTGTGAAAGACTAAGATTAACAATTTCTTTTCATTATTCTGCCTTTAGTGTCAACTCAAAAGCCTCACCCCCTGACATCTTGTGTGAAATACTGCAATATGTTTGCGTTGTGTTTGTAGACACAGGAGCGCACCACAGTTCTAAGCTAAGCAGAATGATGTATAAAGTCCATGGAGGTAAAAAAGTTAAATCCTCATATGAGACCACCGGGTCTCAGGAGGTTATAATGCCTTATAATGAATCAAAATAACCAAAACAATGTAAATGCTTCGTTTATTTAAATTTTGCTAAATTATTACTAACTGTATATAATGTAAATAAAGCCTTATTTCCACAGTATATATAAGGTAAGCGGTTGTTATGTTTGTCATAGCCACAGTATTCATCACAGAGTGCTGAAATATTATAACATTATTTGTTTTCCTAAACCTTAGTGTAGCTAAAATTTGGTTTGATAAAATAAACAAACATCTTGCCAGACAGCAATTAGAAAATACAAAACAGTAATTTATATTTAAGTGTATTTGACCTAAACCGTGAACAGTGAGTAAAATGTTTCAGCAATTTGTTTGTTTGGATAATACTCTTTTTTTCCCTCAGCATTGTTTTCATCTGCATATCCGACTGAAACAACAGCAGACATCCATCAGTGCAATAGTCACAGTCAATGATCCATTATTATACTGAATAAAACAGAAGCACAGCATAAAAATAAGCATAATATCAGTGGTGTTTGTGAAGATTGCATGGCCTTATGTAAAAATGGTACTATTATTTTCCCTTTGTCAAAAATAAAGGGATAAATATGTCCATTTTCCCAAATTTAGTCCCATTTCATGTCGTGCTTTTCATTTCACGCTCTGCTTCAACCTATTTATCGACGAGACAGAGGAGGGAGGCAGGAGGCCATTACAGACAAGAGCTAACCCTGTGTGTCTGTGTGTGTGCGTGTGTGTTTGTGTGTGTGCGTGTGTATGAGTGTCTGTTTCTCTGTATCTGTCTGTCTCCATGTATGTATGATGGAGATTCTATAGTCAGCATTGATGTAGCCCCTAAACTGTAATTCCAGCATGATTACAGCGGAATAATAACTGAACACAAACAGATCAGGTTTGAAAAATGGGCAACACTTTATTTGGACAAGTCTGCAAATAACTGGCATGACACATTCATAAACATGTAGTAACGCATGCCATTAACACGAAGGAAGCTGTGGGTCCAGCGTTTTCATGAAGTGCCATTAGGTCAATTATGTTTCTTTAACTTGCTCCTGGAATTTTGGCGCAAAACGCATTTGACTGTATGCTTGAATGAGATTCCTGCCATTTTGCCAGGAAGAAAACAGTTTGTTGTGATGCTGATACCAAAAAAACAATGAAGCACTGAAAACGGTAAAAATCCAGATGTAATACAAGTGGTATAATTAAGAGTCATTCGATGACCTGACCTCAGCACTGCAAATCAAAGAGGAGTATATTTGCCACTACAAGCAATTAGAAAATGAATCTCAAAGTCGTGTTAATGGATATTGGAAAAATCTAAAAATTAACATGAAAACTAGATCCATCATGATGATAAATAGTTTAGCAGACACCATCTGCATGCAAATCAACATGTTGCCATGGAAATGCATATGAACTAAACATGATTCCAATTAAACAGCATACGTAGTTTATAAAATATGCTCTGGGAACAAACTTTAACCTGTTCTGTGGCCTAGTCAAAAACCAAGTTATTGCCATGGAGAAGCACAAAATACAACTGGTAAATAATTTGTAATCAGCAAAGTTTAATTTGGCAACATTCCTGACATATGTAAGTACAATTTGTCAAAGACGTGCTTAAAGAAAACTCTTTATTTTCTCAAGAATAGGTATGAACCGATGCCTTGAAAATGAAAAAATTACAAATAGAAAAGAAATCTAAATTGTAAAAAGTGCCACTCTAGCAGATTGTTGATGTGTGGGACCAATTTAATGTCACAATCCAGATTAACACTCCACATGATAACTTCCCCCTGTTGAATATTTTTCAATAAAAATGAAAATAGAAAATCTTAATAATCCCTAAAGACAGCAATCCAGTATAAATTTGCTTCAGACAGGTTTCATTTGAAAAAAAAATGGCTAGGTTGAAAAGAGCAATAGCTAGCCTTGATTATATGCCCCATTTAAAGTTTTACTATGGTTTGAGATCCTTTCACCCTGTGGCCACTAATCTTAGTCGAACCAGGTCAGAAATAGGATTTACACATCAGGACATCTACGGTCATCCAGTTTCAGGAGTTTCTTTTTCTTTCGACAAAAAATAACATTCTTTCAGACATAACTTACTTCTCATTTAACTTGAGGATTTCAATCAGGGGGGTTACTTGTACAATGCATGTGATTGAGTACTTTTAGGGATTATGCTATTGCTGTCAAGGACAACAGTGTTGGTCTACTTTTTGTTTGATTTTTCTTGATCAAAGCTCATATTTCTTTTGACCTTGCCAGCCTGCAGCTTTAGAAAAAATATCTGGTGTAAAGACCTTTTTAGTTCAATTTCTTTCAACTAATAATCAGGTTTAAGCTAATTCTGGAGCTTGTTGCTACAGAATAAACTGGTTGGTTGAAGCCAAAAATATTGTGGTTGTGTCTGATTTATCATTAAAGAAAATATAATTGCTACAATGCATTTGGTACATTTTTCAGTAATTAGCATCCAAGCTAACTGCATACTGACTGCATATTCTGGTTCTCCTCTAGTGGGCCTAATATTCAGTTGTAGCGTTTGTAGCTTTTGAAAAAGAGTGATCCTCATAACAACTTACCTTTTATTTAAATGATCAACATTTTTTTTCCGCATGAGCGTGTGTTCAGTAGCCACGAGGGAGAGACATAAAATATCTAAATAAGGCATCAGGACTTGTGGTGTAAACACAACGGAGTCCACCGCAACAACATCTCTCATATATTTACTCTGATATCTAATGTTGACTTTTTTCCTCTTCCATTAAATCTGGCTAAAGGCAGTGGGTGAGGGATTTATATCCTCCTGGTTTAAAAGGCACCACACTTACTTCCTATTACACTTACAAATATTGAGCACATGCATAATTTAACCCCCCGCCTACATCTAAAATGCTGAAATTGACTTCATTATTTATTTTATCGGCACTTCAATAATTTATGTCCGTGTGTTTGAGAGCCATCAGAACAGACTGCAGCTCACTTAATTACCAGGACTGCCGGCTTGCTGAGGTTTACTCCCGTATTAAACAGAGTATTAACATGGATTAGACCTCAGACCCACAATTACAAAAACACATTATTTATTGCTTTCTAATGAGGAAGGAGTTAGTCGAGCTAGCAAGGCAAACTTTCCTGTGATTATTAAAACTGAGAGTGAGGCTTGTCTTGGAGAGCAGGGTAGGATTGCATGGGATGACCAGCACACAGCCTCAGATCAATACTAGATTAAGCTGTTATGTCCACTTAGAGCTGATATAATAGGAATAATGGCTTCCAGTAGGAGGGCCATTTTGATTTGCTCCGATTCAGGGGTGATTTATGGCTGCAGCTACTTTAATCGTCCCGCTTAAAAAAATTAGACTTTTGATAATAAATTCCAGAATGCTGCAGATCAATTGTGCACTGGGAATGATGAAGACAGATGGTTATTCTATATGTGGCTGACTCGCAGACTTACATACTTTGCAATCTCTGCTCCCTATAAAAGAGGCCTCATGCAGGAGAAGATGGATTAAGTGGCTTTTTATTTTTCAGTGTTACTTAGAGACAAACAAAAATGAAAGGGAAATGCTCTTATACTGGTTTGACTTTGATTGGTCTGACAGGTATGACACAGATAGTGCAGTTAAGATGATTGGTATTACGTTTGTTTAAAACAAAGTATAGAAATGAAGCACAATATCATACTGCTTTAAAAGAAATTAAAAAGGTGCTACACATCTAAGCCTGATGCAAAATTTCATATCAGTATGACTAATCTACACTTTTTTTATTATCACAATTAATGCTCGGCTATGGACAACCTACAGTAGTTATGTTATTAGACACTAGGGTTAATTTAATTAACCAAAATATGTTGTTTTAGAAAAACTGTGACTAAATCTGGCTCTCACAGTTTTTTTTTATTAAAGCCATTGATTAGAGGTCTTGGGCAAGAAGCTTGGGTTGCTGGCGTGAAGCCGGGCACGGTTCAAAATATATCTGCATATCAGAGAATTTTCAATGTCTTGATGTCTTCCTTAAATTGACATCATCAAGCCACACAGTTTTTGCAGAGCTGCATACTACCCATTTAATTAGGGGGGAAAATCTCAGAAAACTTATGGGAAATAAAAATAAACAAAATAAATGAATAAAAACATCCCTTCCGTATGGATGCTGAGAATTATTTATTTATGAATTATTTTTAAGCCCTTATCTCGAGATAAAAAGATAATTTGCTCATTATCGCGACAAAACATGCAACCGTTTCCTCGTGACAACGAGATAATTAACTTCATATCACGAAAAACATTGCCATTCCCATGGCGACACGCTAACACAAACCGAAAGTTAAACAAAACCTCTAAAATATGAGGGCATCAGTGAAAGAAAATGACAAATGAACCTACTAATGACCTTAACATTCACAGTACCCAATTGCGCATCTCAATGTCCGGTGTAGCCGTGGCGACATGTACACACCGGTCAAAGAGCCCCCACAAAAGCCATTTCTGCCTGTGTTAAACCTTGACTGAGATAGAATTTGATGAATTTATCAATAATGAAACAATATTAATGTGAAATACTGTAAGTTGTATTTAGTATGTTGATTAAGGTTTTATTCACCTTACATGACCGCATGACTCGGAAGCGAAGCGTAACAAACATGAGAAAGGATGGATGTTTTCTGTTTATTGAGTTGCGAAACTCCTGATCTTTGATGAAAATCCAGAAAACAGGATGTTGCCTTTCTCATTAACGCAAAAAAAAAAGTCAAAAAACTTTACTCGTTATCTCAACAAAACCGCAAAAAACCTCTTGTTTTCTCAAGAGTTAACCAGTTAATTATTTATTTCTCATGATATATTGAACGAAGAATAATTATCTGCCTCCATGGGTTCCATGGTTTGGTGTTGATAAAAGATTATTATTTTCTATAATATACTTTTTAATAGCACCATAAAGTTAATCCAAACATCCTCTTTGCACCCGCACAAAACAGTGACAGCTGTGATTATTATATCTTCATTATTTTTCATCATATGAAGGAAAGAAAACAAAGAAACAGCGGAATTTGCCGATGCACGACTGCAGGCTGAATTTACCTATGGAGTCAGGGTGGAGTGCTAGAGCTGGGGGCTCAGTGTGCTTTCCAGAGATGGGGAAGTGGAAATGGCTGGAGGAGACGAACGAGTATTTAAGAGATCATGAGAGTTTGTTGAAATTTTTTGGTAGCGTTAGAGGCTGACAATAACTGATAAAATAAGGGCCGAATTAGCATGAAATTTTCCGAAATAATATGATCTACTGGATTCTGACCACTGTGGTGTCCACTTTGGGTACTTTGTTGAAGATTTGTGCTCCGAGTGTTTTCAAGTTATAATGACATTGGTTCACTGCCACTACTTTGACATTTTCAAAATGTTGAACTGTTTGTTTGAAAATGAACTGATGACAAAAGTAAATCAATACTAGTTATGAATTAACAATTAAAATTATTAGAATTATGAACAATTTTATACAATTTAAAGCCCATGACACAGGAGGTATTTTTGAACAGGAGGAAACTAAATCTGGAATTATATAATCTATACTATACATACAATTCAAATCATTATGTGGAGCTTCATGAGTTTGTTTCTTTGCAGAATTACACAAAAACTGTTGAAGTATTTTCTTGAAACTTGTTGGGAACATTGGAAAGATGGGGAAGTAACTCCACAATTCTGGAGTGGGTCTGGGTAAAGAGATAGCTCAACCAATTTCATTTCACATTTCAAAACAGTGCTTTTTTCCAACCATTTCTGTCTGTCTCCATTTATTAGACAGATTTGAAGAAATCTGAAGGTCAAGGGAGAAACCAGATATAATAATATATCCTTTATTGATCACAAACACTCATACTCAGTACAACATAGTGAAATTAATTCTCTACATTTGACCCATCCCTGAGGGAGCATTGGGCAGCCCATTTGAAGCACCCGGGAAGCTATTGTTTCAGGGTCTTGCTCAAGAACCCACCGCATGTAGATCCTTATGGGACTTGAACCGGCCACCTTCCGATCTTGCGACTGGGAGACGGTTGCCCTACCCACCGAGATAATATAGATACAGGTACTGGATTTTTATTTATTTTTTTTTTTTTTTCTTCAACATTGCAAGATAAGGCTTTTTGAATGTTTTTTTCATCAGTTTTGCATAAATTATTGGATAGATTACCAAAGTGAACCACTGGATTTTGACGTAAATAAAGGAGTGGATCCATGATTTATTTTAGGAGGTCATGACATCAGTAAGTAGGGCTTATCCAGCAGATTTTTGATACAGTTGGATAAAAATATTGGTACCTTTGAGGCAAGTGTAGTCCTACTTCAATAGCTACAGATGTATTTGAATATATTTAGTAAATCTTACTCTCCAAAAGCTCACACTGATGCTTTAAAAGTGCATACAATGTGCAGATCTGAGAAAACTACAAGTCATAAATCCACACCTTCGACCAGTTTCTCAGCATGGCAAACCAGTATGAGCATATGTATGACCCCCCCAATGCTGTCACCCCCCCTCATGAATAATCCTATTAAATGAATAACTAGAAAAGAACAACAGCCCGCTATAATGGTTTGCCAAAATCTCGTTTTGAGACATGGAACCCCACTATTTATCCAGGCGGACTCGTCGTGAGCCCACTGATGCGTCAGATTTAATTTATGGTGCGTTATTAGACATTATCAGGCTGGGGATCCTGCTGCTGAATAGGAACTAACAGCTGTTCCTTTTCTCTGAGCAGAGCCGAACCGGACTCGTCCGCGCTGATAAAATTGGCTCTTTTTTTTTTCCCGCACCAACACCAATTTTCCTAATTTATTTCTATTGTCATTGCAGGTCCAGATCACATGTTCATGTTTGAAAGGTTTTGGTGTTACAGCACGCTGGGGCTTTTTTAAATTGAGAGAGGCATCGCTCTCCTGGAGCAGCATTTATCTCTGAATGTTGAATGAAACTTCAAAACCGCGGGTGGGGTGTGGCGTGGGGGGGGGGAGTTTCGACAGAAAACTCATAGTAACAAAAGATTCCTGCTGCCAAAATGAGACAGTGAGCCACAGAGACAGAATTATATTGATAACTCGGAGAATAAAGCAATTTCTTTTTTATCATAGTTTCATATTGCGCTCTGTGCAATGGCCCATGAGGTAAATTTACTCTTGAAGCACTTCTCTGCAATATATAGTCGTCTCTGTCTCACTCTCTCTCTCTCTTTCTCTGGCTGCCGTATTTGCTCGCTTAAACCAGTCCTAATGTATCAATTGTTCTGATCTGGCTCTGCTGGAGTGGGAACAAACAAATTGGATTGTGACCCCCCCAAATACGTCTCTTCTCTTATCCACCTCTGTCTGGCTGATGAGGGCTGTTCACTACATATTTCCATCGAAAATCTCAATCCAGGAATTTTCTCTCACACAAATACATTCACACACAGCAAGACCTTTAAAACCATTTCCCAAGGTCAGAACAAATGGCCAGACTGTAGTGGCGTATAATGATAAAAGCACTTAGAGCGGCTACTGCTAAAGTGCCTTTTCAAACAGACAAAATGGCCTCTCCATCGCGCACTATCACTCCTTCATTCTGCAGGGAGGGCGGTCTCACAGAGCAACAGAAAGGAACGAGTCTAGCTGTTTCATAACGGATTTTATCTGGATACAATAAAGGTCTAACAGGATATAAGTGGGACTGTTTGTGGGTTATCTCCCCATGAAGAGTTTGAAATGTATTTATTCTCGGCTGTCGGTGAGAAGCTTTTGAACAGGATCGTGTGTGATGTGACCCACACTAAGAGCTGTCCTCAGACAAACAGAGGCATTACTGCATGATTTCATTCTTTGCAGAATGATTTATGTTAGACCCGCACTGCTACTCTCTGCATCTCATCTTTTTGACCTTTTAGCTGCTGATTTTTTCTTCCATACAAATTATTAAAGATTCTTGAACTGCTTGGATGATCTGTCCACATCATCCATCCTCAGGCTTCTCCTAAATTGATTGAAGAAACGATATCACAAAAGTGAAAACTGCATTTAATATAGTTGCAAAAAATTAAACAAGCATATAATGCCCATTTTATGCGTCTTCCCATTGCTGGGAAGACGCAAACGTACCTCGAAAAGGCCTGCTGACACGTCATTACAGAATCATTAATGGTACAGGACCGACCTGAACAGACTGTCCTCAGTGCGCCCAGACAGGGTCGTGTAACTAGAGCGGGAACTGGCCCAGGTCAAGGAGTCTGCAGCGATATTGGCAGCCCACCCGACCTGTTTTGAAACATGGACGAAGGAGTTTAATGGGAGAGTGAGGGTTGGGCTCGAAACATGGTGTTATAATTGTGCCTCATTCCTGATCACTCAGCTGCTCACTCTCATAGCTTTAATTACTGTAATGCACTTCTCATCGGGATCCCTGATAAAAGTCTTCAAAGACTACAGTATGTTCAAAAAAGTGCTGCAAGGATCCCGATGAGAGTTCGTAAACACGAACACATCACCCCCGTTCTTCATTCCCTTCATTGGCTTCCCATCCCCACCAGGATTGATTATAAGATGCTGCCCCTCCTCTGTGGAGAGCCCTCCCTGACCATCTGAGGGCTCCACAGACGACAAAAGACAAAAGACTTAAAACTTTCCTTTTTATCAGAACCTATAACTTTTAATTAACATTGCTGCTTTTTGGTCATGTTTTTATATAGTTATAATTATATTTTTTATTGATGCTTTTATCTGCTTTTACCTTGTAGCACTTTGAGATTTGATCCAAATGTAAAGTGCGTTATAAATTAAATGTATTATTAGTATTATTATAGCTTGCGGTTTGAATTTTTGTGTATGCTGCGGGTTTATGCGCGCAACACAACACAACACACCTCTGCTCAGAAATTACATTTTTTTAATGAAAACTACTGAATGTTTGTCAGACCTCCTAACCATTGAAACGATTTGGCCCAAATTTGGTTCATTTGGCTTATTCATCGTATTTTACTCTATCGATCATATTATATTCACAAGGTGGAGCTTTTTAGTTTTTCTCATGAAAACACACTTTTTCAGCCATAACATTTTAAATTAAGGAGTTCAATCAGGGGGAATGCTTTTACAATGCAGGGGAGTGGGGGCCTTTAAGTGACATACCTTTCTGTTGGGGATGACAGCATAGGCTTCCAGTTAAATTAAAGTTGTTAAAACTTAAGAAACGGCATTTAATTTCAACAGTATACTTTACTAGCTAATTTTGATTCAATCAGCTTTATGACTTTTTTTTTAAATGAAGCCAACTTATTATATTTTACAGTGTATGTTTAGGACTTTTGGTAACTAAGATTGCGTTCTGTAGGGTGCATACCTTCGCCAAGACCACACAATCCTTCACATTACTGTTTAGCTTGCCTGACCCCCATCAGTTGCTTTTGGGTCATTAGAGGAAATGCTGAATACACTCTAAAGCACTGTTAGAGGAAGAGGGGCAAAAAGGATTCGCGTGAAAATTGATTGGATTCTTTCCTGACCCCATGATACTAGGCTCCACGCCGGTGAGCCAGGCCTTTTACCCATTTAAAGTTTGAGTTTAGGTTGTGGTTGTTTTAGCGACAGGACATCTAATCATAAAACTGTGAGACTTTACCAGTTAGGGCTTCCCTCTAAGTTTTCCTTCCCAGCTAAAAGATGGTTCCTCTAGTTTATTGGATAAGTCAAAAACAATATCATGCATCCTTTTCAAATTTAAAACCCACACAACTAAGGTGATTTTGGGAAAGTTCAATTTTATAATTCTGAGACTAGGGAGAGCTTTATCTGCAGAACTTTCAGTCCATAATTTCTCAAACGTTGTCATGATTTAGTCCAAATGCATTGCATATGAATCTGCATATGAATTGATGTATATATCATATAATATTTATACATATTTTAATCAAATCTTTCATAATTTACTCAATTTATGTAGCTTTTCGAACACCTCAAAAGCTATTCGCTCACCTCTCACACTTTCAAGTAACCAATCCCCCCATGTCACATCTTTTTGGACTGTGAAAGGAAACCTGAAGGGAACCAATTCAGACAGGGTAGAACATTCACACAGAGAGGCCCCAAGGCCAGCAGTTGATTTGAACTTTCACGCTATTTGTATTTCATGTGCTTTTACATTTTTAGGGGATACAGTTGAAGTTTAGCGGATTCATTTCACTTGTTCTCCTCATGTCAGTAGACGTCACTTTGCTGCATCATTCTGTTCCCCAAGAGCTGCTGAACTAACTCTAAAGGACAGAAAGTAATTGGGATATTTGATCTGGAAGTCTTCAACTTTAGTCCCGTCTGCCGCCAACTCAGCTGCCTGAGTAAACTCAAATTTGTGTTTCACTGGGGACTATAATTACGCTGCCATGTATCTTGTCTGCATGGATTGTGACGCTGCCTTCAGTCTCCCCTGCTAGCCACTAAACCGGATGAACCGTGAGTTGTTGACAAGTCAGCACATCTGAGTTCATCATCTCTGTTTGGTGCGGCGGAGGCTGCAGAGGACCATTACCTGCCGCGACACATCAATCACACCATGACCTGGCCAAACGGTAAGCACCATATAATGACTTCCATTGATCCGTTCACTGACTCCTGCCCTCCTCAATCGCACTCCAGTCATCCATTTCTCTTAGCCCACCTCCATCCATCCCTTCGAAGTAAAATAAGAAGTCATCATAGCGACTGATCCACTGGCCGCCATGTCACAGCCTTAATCTAATCACGGGCACGTAAGATTCACATTAAGACGCTCAATGAGGCTTGACGTAACAATTCCCTTCACAAGCTTCCTGTATGATAAGTTACAGGAAAAGCCCACTCCTCTGATTAAAGTAATTTATCATCTGGTCTGTTATTAAAGGGCATGGAGTTATCTCACATCACTGCCTTTGCATCCCACACAGCGCTCAGAGGCCTGTGGGTGCTCAAAGGAAATACCATTAACACAGCTCTCTATCAAAATCCAATGTTAAGGTGCTAATACTCTTAAACTATTATTGTTATTGACTAAACATCTCCTATATACTTCCAAAAACTGAAGGACATTACTTAGATAGTTTTACAAGATTATCATAGTGTCCATCCATTGTGTTGAAGATACCTGTTATCACCCAACTTGTTAGGGAAAGGGAAGCCACATTGAAACCAGATGTTACAGGTGAGCAAAGGTGTCTGATACAGTTGTACGAAGATGTTACAGGTGAATTAAATAAACTGTGAGGCAGAGTGACAAGTAAGGGGAAAAAGGCAGAAAATGCTGTCTAAAACAATGAAATCATGAGTCAAGCGAGGAAAGAAACCAACATAACTCACGTGAAACCAAAAGAATGTGAAATCAAAACCTCTCTAGCTAACCTATGACCCAAAGGTTAACCAAAACACATTAAACAGCATTGCTGAAATAATACTATAGAAATTAAAGTCTAAATGCGGGCCATGTGTAGTAACCAACCCAGACCCAATTCCCAGTTACCTAGTGCCTCAATCATATTTACAATACAAATCTCAAAGATTATCACTTTGATACATTGACACACAAAACGGACGAGGCACATTTAATCAGTTATATCATAGTCATATTATTCACTCAACAATTTAGGGGAATATTTCAGCCAAAAATAATAAAAATTATGGAATTTTCTCTTCACTGCCATGCCGATGGAAAGGTGTGTGTATATATATATATATATATATACACACACAAATAGGAATGTGTCAATTTCCAACCATGTATACATCAATTATGACGCTACTCCATCATCCTTTAAATGTCCAGCAACACATTTACAAGAGTAGTAAAGAGTTAAAAGTTTCAAAAGCAGCAAAAATTGCCATGGTTGTTGTAATCTACCAAGTAAATAAGCCACAATTACGAGGGGATGTGTTTTCATAATTAAGGAAAGTTATCTTTAAAATACCTCTCTCGCTGTCATGGCTTTGGTTTTAGATATTTCCCGTTTAATTTTGTGAGTTATTTCTGTCTGTAATATTTTTCTTTTAACTTCCTTCTTTGTTTATTTCTTCTGTAGTTTCAACTGTGTCTTCCCTTGTCATTCCGTTTTTGTGCTTCCTACTAACGTTTGTTCCTGTATGTGCTTATTCCAAGATATATTTACTATATGTGTCTAAGACTGAAGTAGCAGGAAGTACTTAAAAAGTTAGAAACTACTTATCAGATTTGTTAAGATACTCCTTTTTTACCCAGCAGCTCAAATATTTTTACATAAACTGACACATTAATGTTCTGCAAGCAGCTCGACTGTGGGAGGAAAAGCTTTGGCCTCACTGTTAAACTCCAGTCAAAATCAGTATTCAAATCTTCAGTGTTTTTCTTCCAAAGGGAAACATTCACTTTTATCTGGTCATCTTTGCTGTGCGTCTCAACAAATAAGAGCAATCACTGTGAACTATTACAAACTAGCGCAGCACAATCGACGTCGCTATCCAGTCACATTTCTTGGCAGATCGAAGCTCGCCATGCGGACGGCCCAGGCTCCAAGTGAGAGTTGGAGATGGGGAAAGAAATTAAAAGTGCTCTGCCAGCTGACAGACAGACGGACACAGACGGGGATCTGGACAAGCTGTCAAGTAGTTGGTTGTTTCTTCATACAAGGAGATAGTTAATTTGACCCAGCAGAGCTCAGAGAAATTGATTTTAACTCTTTTAAATTAAGTCTACTGAGGGACTCGGAGGCACCAGTCTCTTGGGTTCGTTTTATCCCGATGTGGAGATGAAGAGGAGCTGCGCTGCCAACAGCAAGTTTGTTAATAGTCTACTGACATGCTGTAGTCCCTCATTTTTTCACTCTCTAATTGCGCGCACTCTGGAGTTCCAAATTCACAAAACAAACTGTACACCTTCCAAAAAAATCATTCAAGTGGGAAAATGTGTCAGTCAGCTGAGAAATGGAATAAGGAAAATTATCAAGACATCAGTGTGGAATCTGTCCGTAATGTCCAAATGTCCAGGAAGAAAATATGAGAGAGAAAAAAGCATATCTTGAATTAAAAAGAAAAAAGGTTAGCGGTAGGAAAGGAGGAAAACAGGAAAGGACAGGAGGACATCTGAATGGAGGAACATTATCAATGATGACAAAGGAGGAAAGAGCTAGAAATTACCAGACTTTTGTTATGGTTGTTATTCCAAATGTTTCCACTAATCTTCAAACCCAGATTAGTCTGGTAAATGCTCAAGCTAATGGTGCGTTTAAATTTTCCTGTCACTATAACTTTCAGGAGTGAGTCGAAGAGATCACATCAGAGATCTTTTGGCGAGGCCCACACTGTGATATTTTAGAAATGTTGTTCAATTCCAAGATAATTGCAATTTGAAGCCTACACTCATTATTTATGTGCCAGATTGCTCACACAGTTTGTGTAACGCCCACTGCCTGCAGACCAGTGTGGCTATTGAAGAATTGTTTTGGAGGCACGTAGAAGTTGGATCACCAAAGGAAGAAATGTGTCATGTGTACTCCAGAATCGGATCCATCTCCTCTATGCTAAGTCAACGAATGCTTGATTTACTCCATTGTAGAATGTCCAACCATCAAATTTTACGTATCTTCAAAATTACAGACCATGATCCTGAAAAGTCCTCTTTTAATAAACTAGACATACGCTGTCGTCCCCCACAGCAAGGGTATATCCTGAAAAAGTCCCCAATCCCCTTCGTTGTACAAGCAATCCCCCTGATTGAACCCCTTAAATTAAATCCAAAGTCCGCAGTACTTTAGTTTTTTTTTTAAAAAGGCTCCCATAACTGAGTAAAATATGAACTATCAGATTAAAGTATGGGTATCATATGATACAAACAAGATAGACCTCCTCCAGTATAAACACCAAATTTGGACTAATTCAGATCAATGGGTGAGAAATTATGTCCCAAACATAAACCCAAACCTTGGGTTGGAAATATAAAGCCAACCTTTCCCAAAATCCATACAGTTCTTTCTCACACCAAGGTCTATGGCAGTATAAAATTTGAAAATGATCCATGAAATAGTTTTTGAGTTGCGTGCAGGAAACAGTGTTTTTCATGAAAGAAGCTCCCCATTGAGTAAAATAGGGGGAGCTTGTGATATTTTTTCGCTCCCCATGTAAACTGCTCAAATCATAAAACTTGTATATGAACCAAGTTTGGAAAATATTCATAAAATTTACCAAATGCACCAAATTTGGACCAAATTGGACCAACGGTTTGGAAGTTATGTCCTAAAGACAGTGTTTTTTGTAAAAAGATTTCCCTAGTGAGTAAAGTTTTAACTTTTAAAGTAAAACATGATGTATTCAAGATAGAATTCTCGAATTGAGTCATATGCACCAAACTTACACTCAACTTTGGAAGCTAAAGCTCACCCTAGTGTTGGAGACATACAACCGACCTTTCCAAAATCAAACAATGGGTCGCTATTATCATCATTATACCGCCGACTTTTCGGGGGACGTATCATATCATAAAAGCTGTATATGAGCCATTATGAACTTAAAGGAACAAGTTTATTTAGAAAAATGAATGTTAGAAGAAATATAAAACTAAGATTTATATCAGTTAAACCTGTAAGTCTGTCAGCCTTAACAAAGAAGTACGAATGGTCAGGTTGCCTCATTGAATAATAATGTAGCGGGTTATTCATGAACTCTTTTACAAAGTACTCTCATTTCTCTTCAAGAAGGATGACAGAACCAGTTGTGCTTAAATATGTTTATTCAACTACACACTAAACAAAACAGGATAAATATGTATAAATGAGGTAAATAAACAGGTTAATGCATATACGTGTGTGTGCGTGGACTCATGGTTCAAAAGCGGAGAGTTGGAGAAATAAGTAATGGTGATAGAGAGGAATTATTGATGGTTTTGAATTCTCTGGAACTTAAACATTGATAAAGGCACGATAAAATTTAAAGGGACTTAGATTTTGTACATCAAACCCAGATCACGAATGAGCGTGATAGAACGGTCTTACTTGGTCTGGTCGCAATCACGTCCGTGGATTGGGGTGTTGCACTCAGGCAGTTTCCTCTAACTGGAAGAAAGTCAATGTTCCAAATTCAGCTGTAGACTTCTCTCCAGGTGACTCTATCGTCGCTGCCGTACGAAGACTGGACAAGGCAAGAGATGGACCTGGAGCTGATCGTCCTTGTTGCAGAATGCAAAGATGGGAACAGGATACTGGTCCCTTTAGCTTGCAAACTAATTTCCGACAAGAGTCGTAAGACTCACGAAACTTAAGGAAAATTGACCCTTTTGAGGGCCGACAGTCTCATAATGAAAAGGGATTAAAAATGTACTCTTAGGAGCAGGTTAAAAAAAAAGTAGAAAGCTTGAGTGCCGTCATTGGGCCCAGGGTTATAATGCTCAATAAACAGTCAGTTAAGAATACGAAGTATAACTGAACGGCAAAAAAAATCAACGAAAGCCCAAAAGCAAACAACTTAGAAAAAGGCAAAATTGAAGAAAGCTACACGGGTTAAGAGCTCAAGAGGGTTAAGATCTTAAGAGTGAAGAGGAACGAACTAGAACAAACACAAAAGAACAGAACAGAACGTAAAAATTGAAGCAAAGAAAAGAAACTGAAGACAAAAAAAAAAGTGAAGTGAAGATGCAGGTCGTCATCCCCTTTTTTTACCCGTCCGGGTGTCCCAGTAACTTATTTGCATGAAGGGATGAGCAGAACATCTGGTTACTCTTGTATATGCCAAGTAGGTGGAACTAAAAAGGGGGGAGAGAAGGACAAAGACCTAATAATAACGTTAGGTAGAATTACTTTCTCAATCACCAAACAGTAATCAAACTCATAAAGGACAGTGTAAGTATATAAATACCAAGAATCCAATATAACCTGTTCATGCAAAGTAATCAAATCCAGTTTAATTACAATGATATCTGCATTAAGAAGGAATATCTATCAGTGTTGTTGCAGACAGGATGTGTGAAACACATGTGAAACAATGAATTTAAGGACTACATTAACAGATTAATAGCACTTCTACAGTGGTAATTAACATTGTTCTTTTTTGTTATCCAAAGATCAAGTTTCTAAGAACATAGTTCTAACAAAAATGATTCACTCATATTATTTAATCTGGATGAGGTAAGAAAGACAGATTCACATATTTTAAACCGTAGTAAGTCAATAAAAAAACATTTTTTAAGTGAAGTCATTTGAAAGCATATTTAACATAGCTGGACTATGTAAGTTATGTGTAAGTTGTAAAATGAAATAAGCAAAAGTTCCAAGGTGTTATTCTTTAATATTCCAATGAGGTCTAGCAAAGATACCAGAATAGGAGTTTCGCTTAGTTGTCAGCCATAACAGCTTTATTGCACCCAAGGTCGTGATTCTGAGACGCTCAAGTCAGAAAGAAAGTCTCCTTTATTAATTGATACCAAGAGGAAAAACAGATTCGCTTTTTTCTTTTGATCCTGTAGAGCAAATGTTGAGATAAAACTATCATTCTCTTGCTATGAAGAACCAGATGTTGAGATGTCTCGCTAAATTCCCCTACTTCGATGTAATGGCTCTTTCAGGTACCATTGGATCGACGACAGCGAGGGCACTTTGAGGCGGCAGAGATATAAGGTTAACACACTGCAATCATGATTTGGGTCATTTCTACAAATGTTGCGTCGAAATATTTACTAATTTCTCTAATGCTTGATGCATTAGATACGTTTATACATACATACATATTGTGTGAGTGTATGAATATAAATATGTAAATGTTTGTATATATTTGTTAGATTGGGATAACATCTAAAACAACAACGATCTGATATGTAAAAAGGTATGCATACTAACATTAAGCTTCAGCCTATACCCTTTTGATCAAAAAAGAAAGAAAAAGGAATACATGGATTTGTATGTGTATGCAAACATTGGTTTGTAGTCCATATGTAAATATGTGTGTGTTTGAGAATTGAAGCAATATAAATATGACCGAAATAAATCTAAACATAAACTCTTGACATTTGTTCAGATCCCAGCTGAAGCTGCATACTGTGTGTTTCAACTCTATGGTGCCAGGCATTCCTTTTCCTCCTGAAAGGGAGAAAACAAGTTGTTGGTCTTACACCCAGAAAAGGAGAGATGTAAAGGAAAAAATGAAGACGAAGGAACAGAGTAATTATATATAGATCATGGGAGGAGGGGTCACATCTGCACCGAGAGAGGAGGCAAAGTGGCGGCGTTACATGTGAGAGACAGCTAGAAGACATAGTTTTGCTGTTACCACTTAGCGCCTTGCTAAATTGTATTTTACACTGGAATATGAGAATGTGTTTGTTTTTAAATGTGTGAGATTGTTTGCGTTGTGACTGCCAACACGAACAGACGGAGACAGCCGGGTAGAGTCAGACCCGGTTTGTCTCACAGGAAGATGTGAATATACACAACGATAACCGGATTAGACTTTTCACATGTTGCACATGCAGAGCAGCAGCCACACCTGTCCACTAGCATTTACTTGATGTTTGAGATGACCTTTTACTTCAGCAGGATGGCGTCTTGGGATCAGAATCTCTTTTAGGAAGGTCCAACTCAAAATGACAGCGCCATATGTCTTCTATATATGTTTATTTTCAAATAACATATGGAAGTGGAGTAGAATAAAAGATGAGTTGTGCCTCACACCCTAGAAGTATAGACAGCAGGCTAAAACGAGGTCTGTACTTCACCTGCACTAAAATGTAAAGAAAAATCTCCATAAACTAAAATGGATTTAAGGTTAAACATTTTAACAAGGACATCCTGCAATTGAGACAAATGCTTTTGATATTCCTCCTTGGAAGACATGGTAAATTATTAGATTTGGTGAATATGAAATCGACACAAGGAGAAGTATCTTGTTTATATCATATTTCATTCCAATACTTATTTGTTGGACATCATTTCTTAACCATTGGCCCGATTGAACCCAAATTGAATGCACACGAATCAAGTCGAGTAGTTCAATGTATACATCTTAATGTATTTCACTGTAATGTAGTTCATACTCACTTCATGGAGTTTTCTGGAGTGCAATCAAGGTCTCATATCTTTAAAAGTCTCAAGTTATTTGAGGGTGAGTCTCAGTCTCAAGCCTTTGAAAATAAGTTATATATCAAATTTCATGACCCCTCTCAAGAATTAGGAGTCTAAAGTCTCTTTAGAGCATCTCCTTTCTATCATACTGACCCAGTAGAAGACACTCGCACAGAAATCACCAAAATAAGTCAAAATGCTTTTAATACACATATTATCCTTGATGAATGCAATGATGCTGGATTTTAGATTTATTTTTGATAAATGAAATGTTCTATGTATTTATGAAAGTAGCTAGACATTGGCCTCTTTCACTGCAGCTTCCTTCAGTCCTTTATCAGAGAAGAAGGAGGTATAGGTTATGAATTTAATATTGACCCCACTGCGAAAAGGGCACAACACCCAGTAGAATTTAATTTTCTAGTTCACTGCCCTGAAACTCTTCTGCTGCTTTAAAGAAAAACAAATACCAGCATTTATATTTCACATTTGCCTCAAACACTCAGAAACCCCTCAACCCAATCAAATGTCAAAGAGGGCACTTCAGATTATCAAATAATCCCGTCACAGTTAGAGGAATTAAAGGTCCAACTTCTTTCAGTGACTATTTCTCCCAGTTTTCAGCATTAATAATTATTTGAAAGAAAATGTTTGTGCGAATCAGCTGAGACACTGTAATTATGCAAGCACAGTTTAAAGACAAATAGCAACCATACGTTACTAATATTCACAGATTTCTTTAAACAATCTTCAAACTGGAACGTTCCTCAGTAGTGTGCATTCCTCTGGCGAGGTTCAACAGTCATTCAAACTTCTGTATTTAATCTGGTGGATCCACATTTTTTTTTGGATCGTCACAAACTGATTTTATTTGTTTCCTGGAATTATTCTCTGCTGTCTTCTTTGCTCCTTGTTTTTAATCAGAGAAAAATGCTCTCAAAAATGATAGAAAGTGAGAAAATCCATTTATCTACTTTGGCATTATCCTGCTATAAAAGGTACAACGTTTGAGGAAAAAAAACCTGAACTCTCTTGGTAGTGACAGTAATTTGAGGTGTTGTCATTGTAATGATAAATAAAGTTAAATGTAAGGCTTTTATCTGAACCATGCTTCACCCATCCACAAAGTTTTGTGGAAATCAGTTCAGTAGAGTTTTCAGTTGAGTTCGGACCTTTGTAAACACCTGTGACCTTTGTGGTAAGGATTTGCACCAGAACTGGCTTCTTTTCTGGTTCATATCCCAAACTTCCATCAAGTTTCATGAAGGTCTATGAAGTTGTTATGGAGATCTATTGAAAGTTCATTCAGAAAGACAATCCTCTCACACCTTTCTGCCACAGTAAAGCTCATCGCACTCTATCCTCACCCATCGCATGTGCTCGGTCTCAATGATCTTGTCCACAGTCTGAGGCATCAATTGATATCAGTTGCGCTCAATAAGGTAGCCTCATCCATCCAGTCACACCTGCAGCCCATCATCATCAGCGGCTGTCTTTAAATTCGACTCTCTTCATCCATCTAGTTCTCGATTGCTGCTGGTTTGCGTACCCTCCACTTCCTCAACTCCTAGTCCTTGCAGATCCATCAGCTTCTGCAGAGTAATAAGCCGCCACGACCAGTATTCAGACTCCAAAAGCTGGGTATTCCATGCCACTATTAAGGGCATAGACCCATTGAACTCAATCTCCCCAAAGAGTCTGAGCACCAAATACTTTCTAATAGACTAATTTTCATTTGTCGGCTGTTGTTATAAATTGTTCATCTTTTCTTCATTCTGTCTGATCTGATTGAAATGTTTTAAAACAATTGTCAAATCTACCAGCCTGCATACATAAGCTATATGCATAACAATCCTCTTTCTAATTTATCAACTTATTATCCGAATCTGGTGCCCCTTTTACAAAGCCCAAAAAGGGAGAACTATAGATTTTCCCATTTGTTAATATTCCTATTCAGAACTTGGCTCAGAGGGATCCATAACACAAAGAATGCCACCAAATGCTTCAGTTTTACAATGTTTAATAAAGATACTCACAACTCAAAGCATGTGGAGAAGGGAACCCTGGCCAACACAAACAAAAGGAGGGAGAAAGCTACAAACCAGCCTGGAAGTGGTCCGTCGGATCTGAGTTTATCCCCTGACCTAAAGTCCCGGTCTTAACTAAAACGATTATCAGGACCGAAGACGGGATTGCCAGGAACTCCCAACTCAATTTAACAAAGTTACTATAAAGGGAGTGCATAGGGAACACCTAGACTTCCGGCTGGAGGATGAGAGAGGCTTTGCGGCTCCGCCTCCTCCGCAGGTGCACCTCCGGCCAATGAGCACTATATAAGGCAGGGGAAAAGCAGACGTTAATGACATGTAGAAAATATGAAAATGGGGAAGAGCATGTTCGCGCAGTAGCGCACTTAACACCATTAGAATATCTTATGGGAGTTTCCATAGATACTTTGACATGCAGAAAAAATGTATACGACTTTCATTCCTTCAGTAAGAATTGAATTTCAAGGGTGTGTGACAGTGTTTGCCGAAACACATAAGAAGATTTAAGAAGCAGCGACCAGCAATAAGCAGCTTACTAAAAGAAAAAAAAGCTTGAAAATTGATCAACCGTAATAGGCATGCTAAATGACACATTCTCAGCAATCTTCTTGTGAACGATCTGGGTGTGTCCGACCACAAGGCCGTCTCCATGGAATTGTCGTTTGTGTCCTCCCTCACCAAGCCCAAACGTCAAATCTACTTCAGGAATCTGAAAAACATCAACCCAGAAACCATGAGAGT
>VRLP01004182.1:0-52591 GCA_009660295.1 Lophius piscatorius
ATGGCGATTGCTGCGGAGACTGGAGCACCTGACAGGGTCCAATCAAAAAACAGCTGATATTCAGAGTTATTTCAAGTTGGCCTAAAAACCACTAATGGGATAAAAAATAAAATATAAAAGAAATTAAAATTATTGTCTTTTTTAAAAAATTTTATCCTTTTTTAAAAAAAATATGCATAGCAATAAAATTGGTTTTCAAATGACAATCTTAAAATTTGTATCAAGCTAAAAAGGAACTAAAAAGGAAATTTAATATGTTTAAAAGATCCGGTGGATTTCTAAGAGAGTATACATTCAAATAATCCCAAACACTTTTTACTAAAACAAATCTTGTAAGGCCCAATCTGAAAACATTAAGGGTTAGGGTAAAAGTTTTAAAAGAAATGCAGCGGTGTCAGGGATGGGAGAAGGGATGAGTTCTCTGTAAATAAATAAATAATTGGTTCCTGGTTAACCACAATCAAAGCAAGTTAAAAACAAGGGATAAGATGAGGGATAAGAGGGTTAAAAAACACTCAACTTTCTGTGCGCTGTTATTCCGGTAAAAGCATAATAATAAGCATGCTAAAAAGGCATAATGCTTAAAATACACAATTGGATAAACAATTCAAAACTTACAGGTTTAAAAGAGGCCTGTGGGTGAAACAGGGTTAGGGTTAGGGGTTAGGGTTAGGGTTAGGGTTACACCACTTGCCCTATTCTCTGACTTCTCATACAGAAAAGCAATAAAGGCTTTACAGTCCCGCCTTTAAAGGACTGTGGGAAGGAGGTCAGAGAGTAAGAAAGACTAAACAAAATGTGAGAAAAACTTTCAAACTCATCTTTAAACTTTTCTCCCTGAGTCACATCAGATTTTCTTCAGCAATAGCAGTTTCTTAATAATCCAGATAATAACTCCCATGATCCCACTATGAATAACTGTACTTTATCTATGAATAAAAACTTATGCTTGAATTTTCTATTTTAGTCTTAAATAAGACAAAAAATGAGAAAAGGCAGAGGGAGGAAGGAGGGTTTCGCAACAAGTTGATAACAAGTGAGGGCGGAAGAAAAAAACTTCCCCTGCAAGAAGGGTCCAGCAGGAAATTCAATAAAAAACTTTCTAAAGGCTGAGCCCTGACATTGAAAAATAGCGAAATTATAACATACAGCAGGGTAACGAAAGAGAGGAGTTATTGTATTTGGCACAAAATCTGGAGGAAAGAGCCCAGGGCCGCCACGTCAAATGAGCCGTCACTGACGGAGGGAGTTAAGCCTAGTGGTGATTAAATATAGGCCTCAAACCAACTAGCTGCTGGACAGGCAGAAAGTAGACAAGTTTGTGCACAAGAAGGAAAAGGAACAGAAAACAAAAAGAAAGAGAAATGAAGAGAGAAGGAAAGATTCCTTTCAGACTCCAGCAAAGAACAGGAGGTTATTATCTAGATGGAGATAGAGGAAACACTGTTCTGGAAGAGTTATTACTCAGAAGAGTATAAGGATGATATGGAGCCAGAGAGTCAGGGGTGGAGATGCATGGATGCAGTCAGAGAGAACTACCTGAAGCAAAAGATATTAAAATCAGGAAGAAGTCCTAAAATTTAAAATTTAACATTGAATTGGTCATTTCCCAAGATTATTAATTAAAAAAGACAAGAGTTTTCTGCAACAGCAGTTTCTGCAAAATCTCCAAACTTGAGATGTAATTGTAAATCCCTCAACTTGTGTAAAAAACGGTGCCAGAGAGGGATTGAGTTTGTAAATTATGAAATGATGACCAGCTGGAGGAAAATAACGAGAAACTGGAGATTCTGGTGAGTTCAGTCAGAGTTTGAGGTGTCACACAGGATTGTATATGGAGTGAAACCTGATCTTCCAAGTCCTTTTCCAAAAAGAAGTTAGCAAACCTAATTCAAAATCCAACTGACATTTATAAAATCCTAGGGCACTTTCACGCCTACCATGTTGGGGCTACGGAGACCCATAAAAGCTGCAATGCATCTTTTATCAGAATCAGCATTGACTTTTGTTTCAGCCTGCGCTAAAGCATAGTTGTCGGCATGTGTCGCTTATTATAAGTGACTTTGGGTTTGTTTTTCTGTAAAGTCACTTACAAATATTGGTAGTCGCGGGTTGCGGGTTTTTTTGGCTTGTTGCTCAAGTGAAGCTGCTTATTTAGGCTTGTTCCCAGCGCCATGATTTGTCAAGCAGATATTTTCGACGTTATTTAAAAGCGGGATAGTTTGTCCTAGTGCTGGATCTGTCCACAACACCAGGACAGCAGATTTGTTTCCCCACCCGTATCCTGCTTCTGATTGGCTCTTACCATGACGGCAACGAGCACCAGCCAAACCGGTTGGAAAAACTTGAGTGATAGACATTCAGATGAAAATACGTTCGACTAATGGAGGAGAGATTTGTTGACGAAAAATGTAGTCTGGGCCCTTAGCCTGTGACTGCGATGTCTTAAGCTCCTATGCCACCAATAGAATTTCTTCTTTTACATTACTCTGTGATTGGCTCTCTTTGGGTCACCACATTCTCCTCAACTGACAAGAGGATAGTTACGTTCTCATTTCCCACAAAGTGTTTTTTACATTTGTTTTTATTATTTTCATTATTTATATGGTTTTATTATTTTCTTGTTTGAATGTGGGCCATCGAGAAACATGTTGCTGAATGTTTCAGGATATTTCAGATATTTCATCGCTTCTCTTTGGACAAATTGCTTATGTTGTTAAATATGTTAATTTGTACCTTGGTGTCTTAAGCAATTTGAAATTAAAGGATGGTATTATTCTTCATCGAAATCTGGCAACACTGCATGCTAGCTTTCGATCCAAACGCACATGATTGACACTTGTGACTCTTCACCAGATGTCCTTAGACTGCTTTTGGCCGGTACTAACCACAGCAAGCACCCAACAAGACCTGTGGCTCTGGAGAAGCTCTAACCCAGTGGTCTAGTCTAGTCACAATTTGACCACTGACGAAGTCGTTCAGATCCTCACAGTTGTACATTTTCCGAACTATCAACATATCACCTTCAGGGCAAAATGTTGATTTGCTTCCTAGCACAGTATATCCCACCCACTGACAGGCACCATTATGTTGAGAGAGGTACTTTACCTTTGGTTATATTGTTATGGCAGATTTTTATAATGTTTCACCTCATTTCCATGTTGATTCTTTGCCGAGATGGTTTAGATTTGGGGTGACATCTGAAATGACTTTAAACTGTTTTTATGTACTACTAAGTGTCAAACCCAAACAGTGGTTAGTTTATTGTGAAAACAGATTGCCAAGCTTTTCAAATTTTGAAATCCGGCTTTCGTGACAGCAGCCAGAAACATGAGACAAACGCACCTTCACGTTGTCGAGATCAGTTGCCATTCAACTTGTCTTTCTCAACGTTTCCGTCTGTCTCTCTTGCGGTTTTTCCCTGACTCACAATCACCCTAGTGAGGGGTTAACGGATCCTGTGTCTCTAAACTCCACCTGACAGAATGTCGCTCCAAGCAACACAGCTAATGTTGCACCATTGCTCAGGAGCCAGAAAAGAGGGGAGGAGGGTGAAAGCAATGAAAGCTCACATTTGGTGTTTGACATTAAAGATGACGTCTTACTTATTTTCCTTCTCCTTTCATCACTTCTCACATCCCTCGATATTAAAAGGTATCGGTTGCAGGAGTTGGGTAAGAGTTTTCACACTATGGCAGACGTGTCAAGAAAAAGGGGTGAAGATAGAAACAAGAAGACAATTGGACACTGTACATGCATTCTGTTGTAGCACCAGTTTGGTTTCATTGCTTAAACTGAAGTTGGAACACTGGCAGCAGTGTGTGTGTTTGTGAGTGACAGCAAGGACAGAAAGCAATGGAATAGTTTTGTGTTGCTAAAGCTTCTTTCATGGCAAGCCACCCTCAACAAAGCTCCTCAAATCTGTTTCACCCTCTTCATGTTTGATTCCTGTCTTGGAATTTTGGGTTGAAACGTTTGAAAAGGAGCTCCGTGGCGAAGACAACGAGGAGGAACATCTCCCTGTCAGCACCGCCCCGATGTGAAAGGCATTAGAGCTTCCTGTAGCGTAATTAATTCAGAGTATTCTTATTTGCTGGAATATAAAGAGGGATAATGTAGACAGGGACATCCCTTGATGGCATTGTCAGCCTCTCTTTGCAGCACGTCTGAGCCAACTCGTCTATCTGGCTGTCTGAGGGCACTCAACCGTGATTGTTGTGGCTGATTTGAGCCAGATGATCTTCATTTTCACTCCCTAAACTAAATCCTCAGATAAATATACAACGAGGGTGAGGGAGCAATTTAAAGACTCTGGCCTGTCTGTCAATTCAGGAGAGGATTCACAGGATGAGCCCAGGTCCCTCTCAAACACTAGAAGGTGAAGGAGAAGATGTATGGAGGAGGAAATATCAAATAGGAAAAAGCTGATACAAGCTGATTCCTTTGAAATCATTTTTTCTTCTTCTATAAGACAAAAAAAAATACTTATGAGTTTATTTCAGTTTCCACAGCTGAAGAACGTGAGCTGTTGTAATACTGTGGGGATTCTTTGCTTCTTCAGGGTCAAGGTCATTATTTGATGATTATATTCGGTTTAAAAATGAGATTAGAAGAAACCATGAGGGGTTGTATGTGAGTCATTTAGCTAAAAACCCGGCGTCTTGGTGGCAGCATGGGCTGAAATGGGTAGCTGCTGTCTCACAGGAGTTAATGGTTCAAATCCACCTCTGGCCTTGGGGCCTTTCTGTGTGGAGTTTTCAATGTTTTAGTGTGAAAATTAGGTGACACTTGAACATCACCAAATGATGTTCAAGTGTCACCACAGCTGTGTGGGTTCTCACGCAGACACAGCTGCGTGGGTTCTCTCCGGGAACTCCGGCTTCCTTCCACAGTCCATAAACATGCGGTATAGTTGTTGTAATTGTTGCTAATTTGCCTCCAGGTGGGAATACGAGCATGAATGATTGTTTCTATCTGTGTCGACTTTGTGATGAACTGTACAAGTTGTACCCTGCCTCATGCTCTATGTCGGCTGGGATCAAGCCCCCTCACAACCATGAACAAGGGGAAAATGGATGGAATGATGTGGCATCTTTTCTTGGATCAGACTGTCTGATTCTGTACATACCACAAACAAACCTCTCCAGAAATTGGAGACCAGAACAAGACCACCCCTTTGAACAGATCTTTCTGTGATAATTTAGGCCCATCTATGCCTGAGATGGGCCTAAATTGGTCTTGAGTTAAGAATTGATTGATTGAATTCTTAACTCAAATGTATCACAAGAGAAACTAAAAATGAGTCCAATTTGGTGGGACCAAGCAACACGGAGCTGCTAGGATAGAGTGATTGAAATATCTTAATAATAATCAACTATTTGATCATCTTTTGTTGTTCAACCATTTTTCAAGCAGAAAATGTCAAATATCATGTCGGTTCCAAAGTCTTAAATATGACGATTTGCTGTTTTCTGTTGTTATAACAGAAGATTACTCGTGGATTTTTTTTTTTGTAACAAACAATATGAACTTACTTGGGGCTATGGGAAAAGTATAATGAATATATTTTTTTTTTTCTTCCATAATTAATCAATTAATCATGAGAGTAATTGATTCATGTGTTAGTTGTAGCCTGTCAAATGACATATATTTCTTCTTTAATCTCCCCTCTGGTATTTTTTATGGAGGATAAATCAAAGATGAATGGCACGATCCGACACATTTGCCGGTAGCAAGTGGGATCAAGGAGCGGGCCGTATCACATTATTTGTGAATAATGAAGTTTTCAAAGTTCCCATGGCGCTGGTATTTTCGGCTGATATCAAAATCAATTGCTCTAGATCAATATTCTACTTTAATCATCTTATCGCATAAATCACTTTTTAAGAAAGCTGTGTGTTGTAAATGAGTCACTGCAGCACAGAATGTTTTAACAAAGAAGCAGATAATGCAGTTTTCTATGGTTCTTTGAGTTGGTCAAAGGTGGAATGAGATCCACGAGACCTCACAGCGAGACAGCAGGTGTTGCCTCAGAGCAAATAAAGCAGATGTGGGACCTTTATCTTTCACCATGTCTATACAAATTCAGACACATTTCAAGGGTGTGTACTGGCCTACTGGTGTTTCAACCACAAAGAACACAGAAAATTAGACAAAAACATTCAGAGTTCAATCATGAGAAAATTGCTGCCTTGTAACTGAGGGAGAAGAAAGATTTGTGAAAACTCTGATAAATTTCTGTCAGGTTTGTAGTCTTCCACAAAAATGGCCTAACTCTATGGCCCCAAGACTGGAAAGCTTTTGGTGTAGTTATAACTAATAAATAATGTACATAGAATACATAATATTTCAATGTAACTATACATAATAGCCTGTCTATGTATAAAATACATTAAATACATTTTTATTATTATTATTAATATTATTATTATTATCATCATTAAGAATTTGTTTTACATGCGCCTTCCTCCTTGTCACAACTTCATTGTGCGGAATATGACTGATGAGTTGGTATACTGTCAGTATATTACTACATTATGCATTACTACACAATGCATTATGAGAGTTATTGTGAGGGACATCAAGCATGCAGCTGTTTTTTGAAAAGAAAGCTTCTAGAGTCAGATAACTGAGCCATCGACTTCATCATCCAATGCTTGCTTAGCAGCAACAGTAGTAGAGGCCAGCAGAAAGACAAGTACAGGACGAGAATAGTTACTTCTTACCCAATGTATTCTTTCTTTACATCATGTACTGTGCCTGGTAGGAAATTGTAAAACCAGCCACTGGTTCAAAATGAAAAGATACCTGTATAATGTACCATTACAATCCAGTAACGAAGTGGAATATCTTATTTGCTTGAAAAGTTAACAAGAGCAAGTGATAAAGTGGACAAAAGTTTCAGAGAAAGGGTTTCCAAATGTGGCACAGGAAAAGCTGACAGATATCTGTTGAAAATGCAAACACAAGTGAATTGAACAGACCAGTTTCAACATGCACATATTTAGGTTCCCTATGAAGCACTTATGAAATATCATTGAGTTCAGTCCAGCCGTTTTTGAGGAGATGTGGATAGACTGTGACGGACTGATGGACAGTGGAAAGGACAGACAAGGGTTTAAGCCCCTATGGCAGTGCTATGCATGCTTACTTTCCTGTCACATGCCCAACCCTTCTTCTAAGTTTCATGAATATCTCCTGCTGACCGCCAAACAAAAAAAACAACAAACAGATGCAGATGGAAAAATAGCGTCTAGCGGCGGAGGTAATAATGTTCTCAGTCAATGTTGACAGTCCACATAAACCAAGACCACAGTCTTTCCCTGACTTTAAACACAGAGTCTTGTTTGTGTCCATCTACTAAGCACTCTTCTCCCTCTATATTTGGTCTCCACCACATCCGGACGGAAATATCTGATACTTTGGCTCCTACATCCAGTGATAAGTACTATAAAATAGGACCTTTCTAGGAGACAGGGTGTCCAGAGATAATATTGGGCTACAAAATTAAACATTACTTTGTAGGCAAATGGAAACAACCAGTCAATAAAGTTTCCCTCTAACCACACGCTTCACCAGAACATGGTGGAACTACACCACTATTTGTTTCCAAATGCGATTCAAGAATCATTCAGAATTTAATTTTTGCTCTTCTGGCATTTCAATCTGGTTGTAATTTAATTGCCTTGTATGGACTGGATAAAAAGTCCAAAAGTTCATCTTTATCTCTCTGATCCGTCAAAACAGGAGAGAGGCCACAAAAAAACGTAGGTTTAATTTAGCATGACAGCCTTCTGTTGGCAGCTGGGGTAAAGAGTTCACTGAGGGAAACAAATGCTGTTTGTGTGAAAGAAAGGAACAGCAGTTAAATTTACTATATATGGGCTAAATACATAGTAGTACATTTCTTAGCAATAGTGATGGATGTTTCAGAGAGTTTGACAATATTCAAAAACACAGAGGCGATTGTTCAGATTTGGACACAAAGAGGTCAAGTAATGTAGAACAAGTAAGTCTATTCAAAGCCTTGAAAAATCAAGTGTGCTATTCAACAAAACTTCTTTTATTTCTTTCATTTAGATCTCAACCAATTACATTGGTTCTACTGTCTCTTATTCTGCTTGCTGACACTGAGAGAATGTCTTCTGACAACAGTGAACAGGACAAAAGTGGAGGATGACCTCGGGCTGAGATAGCACAGACTAGACAGGGTGCTGGGGCCCCCTGAGGCAAACGCTGTGGATGCATGACAGGGTCAAAGACAGAACAGAGAAAAGATGCGGAGCCTTGGTGTGATAATGGATTCCCACATTAGGTCCATCAAGGTTTGATGAGAAATGGGATATGGCAGTAGCTTGGCACAAGAAGTAGAAAATCTGGTTTGAAGTAAAGCATTGAGCGGGCAACTCTATACTTGGTGGCAGGCGCTCGGGGCTTGTGCTAGGAATTAGGAGACTTCCCCAGATAAGAGCCTTGAGTGGAAACATATGCCTTCAATGTGTCTCTCATCTCAAACACAAAGTGTGGCGGTGTCAAATTTACATTTCCACCTCCTTATGGTCAGCAAGGAAAAAGAAACAAAAAGGATTCAGTGAAGTTGAAATGGAAATTCCAAGATTTTACCACTTGCTCTACCTACATGTGTGTGCTGAATTCCTGCAAAGGTCAAAGGCCATACTGCCTGAACTCCTGAAGTTTTGAAGACCATAAATTACCTGACTGGGTCTTGAATACACCAGAAGCCACGGCTTCACTGTGATCTTCAAACCAGCATGGAACAGCTGGGGTTCACTCCTCAGTCATGAGACGAGGGATTGACACTGGAAAAAAATCTCCTTGATAAACTGTTTGAACCCACAATAACAAACTTACTATGTGACAGTTAGCAAGCATAATAACTATGTGGTCCCCCCAATTATCATGTCTCAATTCATGTCATGCAATCAAGATAACAAAGTACAAAGAGGAAGTAAATCTTCCGGTAGAGGGAGTCAACACTTAAAGGTATACGGTGACTGACAGTAAGTGTATTCTAAGCTGGCCCGACTGGAACATTAGCTCACCATGTACAGCAGATCACCAGCTTCCCTTTCACTAATCAACCCTGATTAAGTTCCTACACTTCTTTCTTTGAGGAGAAATCACACTATTATGTCCATAGGGGTCCATTAATGTTTATCATAATTTTTTACTCCGCACCTTTTTTGTAAAAGTTATGGAAAGTGGCTCTGTAGACGATAGAGTCTCCTCTCTGTTAGCTAGTCAGTTAGTTAGCTAGCTCAATTAGAAAGGAACATTTGGATTAACGTTACTATTAGGAAAATGGTGAATTATTAATGAGGCTGAGAGTACAAAATAATTATTACAAAATCCGATAATACTATTCATGTTAAAATTGTGCCCCAACTTTGAAATCATACACATTGCATTGCTCATGTAGACGATTCAAATTAAAGTCTGTTGCTGCCTGCCAATGGTCCAATGTGGGTTGCATCCAAATTGCTTCATACAATATAGCCTAATTTGGATGTTGACTTAAAAAATGCACATAGCACTGAATTTTTTTTTCTATCCTTGTTTATTTTTCTAAATTTACATGGATACTTGATTTGATTCCAGAGAAACGGCTTTGTGTATATATATATATATATATATATATATATATATATATATATGTTTATCTATTTTATATATTTTTTGTATCTGCAGCAAAGTGCCAAATTGATGAAATAGGAGGTGACTAAATTTCATTTCAACAAATATACTATTGGTATAGTAACCTGTTTGGTTTAACAGTTATAAAAAGCAGAGAGGCTCATTAAAAGACATATTTTTGACAGAATTATTCATATTTATTGTTTTTATTGTTAGTTGGCATGTATCTAAAACTACCTGAAGCTTGATTTAAAATAAGAGCTGATGGCGGTTCGATCCGTGGGCTGCCCTGTAGTCTGCATATCATATGTTTGCACCCCCTTTGCTCCTCAGGGATGGGTCAAATGCAGAGAACTAATTCAAAAATGTTGTACTACATGTAAATGTATAACTTGTATAACTTGTATAACTTGATTGATTGAAAATACATAAAATATTTAGCCAAAAATAGCTTAAAATAGCTCAAATGTACATGATGTTCCTAAAACACAAAAAGAAAACACAACAATTTAAACTACATTATATAACCTTGCATTCACATCCAGTACTGAAGAGTGCATGCTCATATATACTACATGGTAGAATATTTGATCCAGGGGGAGTTTTAATTTTCTCAGGCTGCGAACACGGTGTTTGTGTGTGGTGAAGGTGAACAGAAGACTATGCTGGGACTGAACACACAAAGTTCTTGACAGGACAAAGAATGGTGACCTTTGACTGTGTTTGTTGGTCTAAAACCAGGCGTGAATCTCAAGCCCCAGGGTAAGCGGGGAGTTTAATCAGGGGCCAGAGGTCAGTGGGATGGGCAGGACATTGGTCGAGGGGTTAACACTAGGTAACGGGGGAAGACATTTCTTTTTGCTTTCTTTTTCCTCTTAGTCAAAAAGCACTTCTCCGTATTGACATGAATCACTGAAGTTATTCTTCCCTTTGAAAAAGACAATGTCACTCCTGTATAAAATGGCTTTGGTTTAACTGAGTGAAATATTGGTGAGGAGAGAGGGAAGGTAAACGTCTTCCTGGCAGATCTACCTTAAGAAAAAGCCAGAAGGCCTCACTGACAGCATGCCATGAGTGACGTGTGATCTGTACAGTTTTCAGGACTAATAAATCTACCTGTCAGTGGAAGGAAACTTGAAAGGGCCACTGCCCCAGGGCGCAGCTTAAATGCAACTGCCGTTGATGAAATTCTGTAGGCTGGAGAATTACAGCTGTCAGGAAAAAACGCCTACATCACATCTGATGGCTTGCCTGGCTCCTCTCTCTAACCTGTTCTCTGTCTGACACAGCCTCCTGCCTTTCCTCCTTTCTTCTTCACATTTGTTTTTCCACTTATTTCCTCCCTTCTATTTCTAATCCAAAATATGTGTGACATGAACTTTTCAAAAAAAAATAAAAAAAGTGAAGTGGCGTGGGAAATCATCCTCTTTCTGACATGCAGAAGGAAAGATTCTCTAAATTTCCTTGATGGTTCTTTCTCACAACAAGACACATTCTGGACGGAACAAAGATAAATCATATTACACACAGCTGCTTTGCTGCTCCATTATAGAGCAGCTCTATTTTCTTATTGCTTTGAAGTTGAGCTGGACCACAGCCAGTAAGAGACATATTCACTGCTGCTCCGTGACAGCTATAAACATCAGCTCACCCATTCCATCATCTCAAGAGAGAGGCATAAACCAGCTGAGCGTGTTGCTGTATTTATGGGTAAACGGGTGGAAAAGCCATCGCTCTCTCTAATCTGTCATAAAGGAGATTTATGGGTGTGTGATGTGAGGACCTTGTTCAGAGAGTATTGACTCGTCTCAGGCAGACAGACTCCAGGGGGCTCAAGGCCAGCCAGATTCCAGATCAGTGGACACAGGAGTCAGTCTAGAAATGTTCTCTAAGCAAAACCGGTTCTTTATTTTTGTCAATTAAGAACCGTGCTTGTTACTCTATGAGAAGACACTGAATCATAGAATTAAATGAGACAGAATTTAAATAAGACCATCTTAATGAGACAGAGTTCCAGTTTAGCCTGAGATAAAACTGCTATTGGGAAAATAATGTCCATGCAAGATTAGGCAGAACTAATTTTGGTTTATCCTTTGCCTAAACAGGTGTCATCAAAAGAAAGGAGAAGTTTTAGTTAGACCAATCCCCCTGTCAGGAAAAGACCAAAGTCTTCAGGTTAACTAAATCCATTCAACTTCAACAACTAGCGAAACAACTATCGGGACAAGAACAGCTACTTTTGGTTTGACAGACTGCCGCAGACTGCGGGCTAGCCTGAGCTATACCACTCAAGTTTACATCCAGTTAACCAGAGATAACTTTGATTTAGACCACTATCAGGTAAAGAACAACCACTTCTGGTCAGCCAGTACCAATTCTGGTTTAGCCTAAAGTAACCAACTATCAGGAAAAGAACAACCACTTCTGGTTACCCATCCCCAAAACAGTCATCAAAACAACACCTGCATATGGTTAGCTGGATACAATTTAAGATGAACCTTAGCTGTCAGCTGTCTACTGTCAATAAATGAACTTAACAGTTAGCCAGATCTAATTCCTGCTTTATATGAAAGTAAACCATTATCAGAAAAAGAACATTGAGGCCTACATCCTGTTAGAGAGAACTAAATCTGGATAGACAACTAAATCACTATCTGGAAAAGATATAAAGATGGAGGCCTGTGTCAGATGAGCCAGGCCATCTTGAAGTTGAGCCAAAATAATAACAAGTGTCATCAAAACAAATCCAGCACATGGTGAGCTAGACTGAATTCCATTTAAGCTAACCCTCTTTCAAGAAGAAAAAAATCCTGCTTTTGTTAAGCAGCTCTTTCCAGTTTTGCCTGAGCTAAGGTCACTGTCAAGAAAATAACGCTGACATCCAATTGGCCGGACCGAAGTTGAAACAATTGCCATCAAAAGAAACCAAACATAAGCCTAGCCAGACACTATTCTGATTTAACCTAGGCTAAACAGTTGATAGGAAAAGCAGGGCTTCATTCGATTATCCAAACCCAATTCCAGTTTATATATATATGTCCATACATAACAAATCTTAAGAAAATATATCTACATCCCAATTCTGCTCTCCAGTGTATGAGATCATGGCTCCAGTAATGCCTGCTTTTGCTGGAAACAATCTAATCGTGGATGGAAAAGGCTAGCTATTTTGCTAATGTCCCACCCTCTCACGAGCACAAGCCTGTTGTCCGTGAGGAGATATGTTTCCCTACAGCGATAGTTACGAAGAACATGGTTACAAAATGAAACCGCTCAACACACGGTCTGTGGATTAGCTTGAGCAGACAGGATTTCTAGAAATATATTTTTTGGGTGCTTTGAGCTGCACTAGCCTGGTGCCATTTAGTTCTGTATCATTTAAGCAGAAGAAGCCAATATGTTCTAAACTCAAACCAAAACTAGCTAGATAGATAGACAGCAGTGCAGATAAGAGGAAAAAGCATATTGGATTTTGGGGGAACTTTCCTTCGAAGCAAGTGGCTTTTAGCACCCAAATCCAGACTGTCAATTTGTTATTTCAGTCGGCCTAACATTTACATTCACCTTAAACACCCTGTCATTTTATCAGCAAAACTGTATGTTTACTGTTAAGAAGGAAAAGAGAGAGAGAGAGAAGAATAATCACAAGCAACAGTTGGAAAAATGAAAGAGCAAGATGGAGAGGAAGAGAAAATACTCTGGGGTCCATCTTTCAGTTCCACATCTGGCCCTGATATTTCAGAGTTAATTAGTCATGCAGCCGTGGTGTGTAGATAAATCTATCATCCTGCAGTGCACAAACCATTTGAGAAATGAAAGGAAGTGAGGAGATATACACAGTCGGAGACCCTTCATAAATCATTGGCCCAGATTAAAAACAGGCACTGCTGTGATGAGGGGGAGGGATCAGGATGAGGCTGGCCCTGCAATTTCTCACACAAAAGCACCCTTTCTTGCAGGCACATATGCTCACAGGATATACTGTTTATGCATATAGAACCCCATCAACCACATCTATTGGTACGCAGGAGGTACAATGTACAAATTACAATTTGTTTTTCAAAAGTACTTCCACATGTCAAACACCTCAAAACCACCTGTTGCCATTGCAAATGTAGTTAGGAAGCAATCCCTGAAAGACGAAATTGCAGCTAAAAAGTTTTAATATATAAGATAGTTTACAGGCTGTACTGGCTAAATGTATGGAGCCCCCAAAAACCCCTTGAAAAAAAAAAGTAGCGTTATATTGTGTGCACAATATAATTATCTTGTGCACACAACTTATTATCCTGTGCGCACAAGATAATTTACTCTTAATCCATGAGGAACTCTTGATGGAAAAAGCCACCATATAACATATAATGTACTGACCAGGGCCTACAAATATATTTTCACTTCGAAATGTCATACAATTGGTTTAAGAAACACTTTGCGAGGATGACGTGAATTTCATCAAGTCAGAACACATTCAGAATTTCGACATAAGCATGTGATGTCTGTAAAATGTGACTGTTGGAGTAAAAATCTGATACTTGAAACACAGATCTCCCCGAGTAAATTTATATTCACCCAATTTGGATTAAATCCGATCAATGATTATGAAGTCAAAAAAACTGTTTTTCATGAAAGGTTCCCCTCGTAAATAAAATATGAACGGCTAGATTAAAATCTGATATTTAAGAGATAGATCTCCTGGAGTCGATTCATATTCATCAAATTTGGACTTGAGAAATTATTGACCGATGAACAGACTGTGTTTTGCATGCACAACATCCTGGTTATTCTCATGGACACATTGACGTAAAGACTGCAGGGACCAGGGAATCGAACCATTGACCTTCCAATAAGTGGACCACTGCTGTACCTCCTGGGCTACATCTGCCCTTTTGTCCAATCATTGGTGGTATTAGTCCTAAAGTATTAAGTGTTGGCAGGAATCTTGCAAATGTCCCTATCATGCAATAGCAAGCGCGTTTTGAAAAAATATCCTTTCTTAAATTACTTTATTGCAAAATAAAAAAACAACAAGATCCATTCCTAACATATGCTAGCTACTTGACATAGGTGATAATTGCAACTATATCTTTAGAAAACTACATTCATTCAAATGACCACATGAAGAATGTGGCAGGTGGCATCAACAAGGTGTGGGCCGACTAAAGTTGATCTGGCAGGACTTAGTTCAAAAATAGAACACAGTGTCATCTCAGAAGATAAAACATCAAAACCCGCCACTCCTCACCTGCTATTGTTTGGTGACTCTCCCATTCCACTGACAGTTTTGTTGGAGGAGCTGTTGAAGGTTTTCACAGAAGAACAAACTTAGTCAGCAGCGATAGTCTCATGAACATAGCCACAGCGACAACACCATCTGCTCCTCATCCCTACAGTATGACAGCAAAGGAAGGAGTAGGAGGACAGCAGTGACAAGAAGGAGAGGATGAAAACAAGATTTGGAGTGAGAAGAAAAGCCAGTCTACGAGTGTGTATTATTCTTTGGGAGACAGTGACCTGAGCAACGCTTTGGTCTGAAGGGACTACATTAAGAGTTGTCAACCCCAGCTATTACAGTGCTTCGGCACTTCTTACAACCAGGGCAGGGCTAAATGTCCCAAAAATATCATCTTGATTTATTCAAGCTACGGGGAACAACTTTAGATTCACAGCAACAGAATGGCTCAGAAAGTATATTTTAAAACTCCGCTTATGCTGTCGTCCACGACAGCAAGGGTTTATCCCAAAAAAGTCTCCAGTCCCCTGCTTTGTCCCCTTATCGGCCTTGTGAGTAAAATATGAATTTTTAGAGCAAAATACTAAATCTCCTTGAGACCATTCATTTGTGCCAAATTTGGAATCGGATCAATGGTTTAGAAATGATGGCATGCAAACTTTTGGATATAAAGCTGCCCCTAGTGTCAGAAGTATACAACATAGATTTCCCCAAATCAATCTAGTTCTTCCTAGCACTAAGATCTATGGGGTATAAAGTTTAAAATGATTCATGAAATATTTTTTGGGTTCTGTCCGGGAAACAAGTGTTTTCAATACTTGTTATTTAATACCACATTAGGTGAATATGAGTTTATCAAGTGAAGCACAATTATAATATACAGTAATATTGTTGCATTTTTAGCTGTACTCTGAAGATCCTAAGCTGACAAACCAAACCAGTCAACGAATAAAAATCATCAGGCTTGTTTATTTTAATGTATTTGCAAAACAACTGCCGTTTTCCTAGACGTTAGCAATTACCAACTGATAGGAATGAAGGCCAAACCTGCAAAACCTTTGTAGACCTCTTACCTCAGTGAATGCCGAGCAATCCTAGCTCACGTTATTCTATTGAGCAAGAAGACATCTACTCAGAAATAAGTGACATCTGGACGTCTGGAACGTCCTCAGAACAGACTCATTTTAGCCAGATGGAGAGGTTTTGTTTTTTTTAACATGTCTTTTCTAATGTCTTAGAGAATGGTTGTTAGCCTTTCAAAACCAACTCTCTCAACCAGTATACATATAGAAGCTGGTCTGGTAAAATGTATAATCTCAATGTCATTTATCAACCAATTGTAGTCATCAATGAATGTGGCTCAACAGACATAATTAAATTAAAACATTCAAAGACCTTACCTGCTCATGGGCTAGGTTGCCTGGAGCATTACCCAACATTAGCAGGGTAATGCATTGTGCTTGAGCATTATTATATATTGAATGTATTATTATTATTATTATTATTATTATTACCCAACCCTTAGTGAAGTTTCAAGGAATTCGGTTAAGTAATATTGTCAAATTGAGCAAATGATGAAAAGTAACCCACCTATAATCAAAAAATTTTCAAAAGTGCCTTCATCTGCCTTATAATTCGACCAAAACTTGTTGGGGTCTTTCTTTTCCATGCGCCATCCTTCCCCCAACTTCTTTGGAAACCGAGCAACCAAACAAACAAGAATGGGGACAAAGTAGTCTGAGTTTCATTGGTTATTCTGCTAACAAACCAACCAAACAACCAACAAACATACTGGACTTGCATTCAGTAGAGCACACAATGTATCTCAGCCAAGATCCAACTGTTTCTGCACATCGTATTTTACTCTGGTAGTGCACATTTTACAACACAAATACTTCTTAAAATGTACTGTGTTTTCCCTGACACATGCCCAGCTCCCCTGTTTTATGAGAAACATACTGATGCAAACATCCGACAAGCAGACACAGATATAACCTCCATGGTGAGATTATTAGAAAATTTTGTTCAACTCCATCAATACCTTGTCCGGATCCATCAGCCTCATCTTTCATTAGTCTCAGCAGAGTCATCGGTCCCCACCACCAGTATCCTGACTACAAAGGTGGGACATACCTGCTGCTGCTCTGGACAGAAACCATTCAATCACAATCTCCCTGGAGACTCCCGAGTGCCAATACATTTCTGACAGACTCATTTTCACACATCATGTTCACTAATCAATTTCATTCTGTCTCTTCTGTTTGAAATTATTATTACTATAATTTATTTATAATATTGTTTTTTTTTGTTTTTTACAAGTCCACCTAAGCTATAACTGGCGCATAACCTAACCCAAATGTAATCTTCCTTACTGGTATACACACACGGTTTTTGATTTGTGTGTATGTATTAATGTTGTTTTTGTCCATTTGTTAATGCGCAGTGAAAATATTTGCAGTTGTATGTTGTGATCGGTTGTTTTGGAGCTAAGACATTAACTCTGGATTCAGTTTAAGTCAAAAGTTAAAAGCACTATCATTTTATGTGAAAGAAAACTTTAATTTCTATTTATCGTCTCTTTATTAAACTTGAGTTCGGTGTTTACACTGCTCAACATCAATCAGCTCGTAGGCTGAAAGAAACGAGTCGGTCTCCCGAAGGAAATTATGGCTCCATAGCATATTGCTTTAGGCTTAACTGATGGTTAAGACAAAATTGTTTAACTTAAGGCAGTTTGAATTTGATTAAAAGTAGAACAAAATGACTAAGTAAAACAGAAATGAGTTGACAGCTTATTGGCTGAACTTTAAATCACCTCAACCTTTAATTTAAGGTGAAGGCTTTATTGCTTTGAGAATTTACGATGCAGTTGGGGTTAAGGTAAGGGTGAAGGTAAGGCGAGGGACAGGGTCAGAGGTTAAGGCAGGGAAAGTGGTGAATATTAACAGGCACATGGGTCGGGAGTGTGTGCTTCAGAGGGGGGTCAGAGGAGGAAGAGATGGTGAGGCTTCCGTAGAAATGAAATTAAGTGGTTTGAAAAAATTGAGGAAACGTCAGATAGCTGAAGGGAAATTTTCAAGATCAGTTGGTAAACCTACAAGAAACAAACTAATAAATACAGATACTGAAAGAATGTAGATAATACGTGTAAATAAATAATATTTTCAAATATTTTTGTACTTCTGTAAAGGAGCAGGTATCACCAATCTCTTTTCATTTGTTTCAAATATTTCAATGTGAACATGAGCCTTTAACCCTTAAAGAATATATGTACAGTCAATTCAGCATTTCTCCTTGAACATTGAATCATTTCTGTAAAAGTTTAAGAGTAAAGCAGTCAACAGTGAAAGTAGAATATGTCTGTGAGAATAAAGTTGCAGTCAATTTAAATTCTAAAGTAAAGGTAACGGCTTGATTAAATGTTCTTACAACTTAAATGTTCATCTTTTTCAATGCTGAGTCACACAATATAACGTAACTTGGAAAATGTCTACGTTCTCCAAGATCATTCGATAATTTTGAAATAACTATCATTATTTATCGCCTGTAGGATCAGACGACACCGTCATCATGTTACAATGAGAGCAGACTAGGATGGTGGATCTGCACATAGCAGTTAGCTGTTACTTAAGTTGCGCTTATCTCCAACGTTAAAATATATATATATATATATATTTGTCAAATTCTAAATTGAACATGTATGATAGTTTTCCCCCTAAATATAATAATTTTAAGCATCCACACTGATAATTCATCATCTCCCATGTGGCAACGCCGCCACCATTTTGTTTGTTGCTCTTTGCCATCCTACACTAAAGAGTTGCCTTCAGAAACGAAACTATAGGGCTAACTACAGCATCCAGACTGCAAATCAAATTATATCATATCCCCTCTGTGTGCTTTTTCGAGTCTATTTATGATCAAATTTGATCCAAGGTTTGGAAAAATCTATCCAGAATTCTTCATTAATCTCTAGCGTTCTTGCCAGCCTCTAAATCTACCGACAACTCTAACAAACTCTGTATCTCTCAAATAATCTGTAGCCGGTCGTCTCCCACGCCTTCCACTTCAGCGTCTCTGCCTAGCCCTACATCTGGGTAAAAAGTAATGCATATCCGTCTTGTAGTTTTCCGTAATCTTGCTTACAAATAAACAATGTCCTCCCTTGGTGAAGGTAATAAATCCGTATGAGGTGCCACTTTCAGCAGCAGGTGAACTTTCAATTCTATAAGTTTTTTGACAATACTTCACTTATTTTATACCATATTTCCTAATTGACTTCAGTACTGTGACTCAACTGGGGACTTGCTCCATATCTGGTTCTAGTTCTAGTTTTTTCCAGTCATTACCAGAGGATAGACGTCTAACAAAAATCTGTCTGAAATGCTGTTATGTAAAATCCTGATCGTGGTTAAAGCTTTTTTCTGTCACTTTTTTTCCACCAACAGTCCTGTAGGAACAGAGCGGACATTTAAGGCAGCTGATAGCCATCTGACTGGGAAACACTAAATCACAGATGAAACAGCAGGGGGAAGCTCAAAATCACACTTTACAAAGAGCCTGGTGAAAGCACAGGAACATTGCTCCGCTATGACATCGTCACTCGCAACATGCCTTCAAAGCCGGCTGAGCAGGAAGCAGTCATTCCCATTTCCTTTCAGTGCCACCCAAGGGACGACGCCACAACAGAGGTGTAAAAAGTATCAAGTTTTTTTTAAATGTTTGGATATTTTCTGGCTCCCAAGGACGTGCAAATCCACTTGGGTTATGCTTACAACTTTTTCTCCGAGCTGATGAAAAGAGATCGTAACAGCACAGGAATCACATTTGTATGAAAGTGAACTCTGACCGTAATAAAACTGTAGTAGTGGAAACACCGTTGATGGGTTTGATGGTGTCAGGGTTGGTTTGGTCAAAAGTAAAACAAAGGAAGACAAAGGTCTTTGCCAAACATCGTATCATGCGTGAGAGCATTTTATGTTGTGCTCATTTAATGTAATAAATGAAATCACTGAACTGTAGCGTCCCACACATAATAATAACTATATAAATACATGACCAAAAAGCAGCAATGTTAATTAAAGTTATAGGTTCTGCTTAAAAGGAAAGTTTTAAGTCCTTTTTTAAATGTGTCAGTCGTCTGTGGAGCCCTCAGATGGTCAGGAAGGGCATTCCACAGACGAGGGGCAGCAGAACAGAAGGCCCGATCACCCATGGTGCTGAGCTTAGTCCGGGGAAGAGGAGGTTGTATGAGTGGGTAGAACGGAGGGATCGTGTTGAGGTCAGTGGGGTGAGTAGTTCTTTTAGGTAGGGGGCTGCGTTACCATGGATGCACTGGTGAGTGAGGAGAGAGAGCTTATAATCAATAGACAGTTTACCCCCTTCTCATCTGGGAGGCAATACAGTTTTACCCCTCAACTGTCACATTGCTGGACACCGGACTGAGGTGAAAGTACAAGCCCGCCATTCTCAGGTTTTAGTAACACGTATTTCATATCACGACTTCAGAAAGTGGGATTAGACCTTATCCTGATTCTAAAGAAACCCAAATGTTTAGCTGGAGTACCACACAAGAAACCGGTTAAATGTTAAATGTAAAATGTTAAATGTATACATCTTGTCCCAGTTTCTGACAGCTGTGCATGTGCCAAACTCTTTCTGTAGTTTCCTGTGGCCCAATGAATGGTTCAACAGTCACACGGCCATTAAATGACTGGGAATTCATACGGAAATTTTCTCTCTGCTCAGTTTTAGGTCAACTTTGTTGTAACGTCATAGTTTATAATTTCCACACAATGGATTGGACCCAAAAGCAACTCAGACTGAGCAAGAGTTTAAGGTTGTTAAATGGAATTAATGTATTCTTGAGTGCAAAGACATCACTCAAGAATACATTGATTTCCTGGGCAGGGTACAAGGTCTGAAACTGTGTTATCTGAGACACAAAAAGAAGAACAGGTTCTAGGGATCAAAACATTCATTATAGATATCCAAAAATAGTGTGCCAAGGAAAGATCTACCATGAAGATGGACAAACGATCTGGCTGTTTAAACCAGAGTTTTATACTATAAGACTTGATAGGACATTGGAGACAGGTATTATGAAGACCAGACCACGTCGTCAGTATATCCACAGCCAAAGTCCTGCAGACAGGAGAGGGAGAGAGGGAGAGAGCGAAAGTGGGAGAGAGGAGAAACCAACGATGAGAAAAGCACCATAAGAACACACTAATCCTTTTTAGAACTTTGAGATTTGAGCCAAATGTAAAGTGCGTTATAAATAAAATGTGTTATTATTATTATTATTACCCGCTCACAGCTGAGTACGAGATGACAGTTGTGACCAGACCAAGTGCAGGACATGTTTCATATTGCCTCTCGCTCTTGCATGGCGGCAGCAGACTAAGCAGGGTAGACGTCCTTTTGCTCATCAACATTCTGCTTCTCAACCCAGGGGAACCCAAAGCATTCCCTCAACAGGGTGTGTTGAGGTGTCTAGTCCCACCAACCAGTTCTGGGTCTGCCTACTTCACTATTGTACATGCAATACTACGTATGCCCCAAGTACCTCAACTGGCTCCTTTTGATCTGACGAGCAACAGTGTCTCCAATCCAACATACCTCTGTATTCAAGCTCCTCACATTATCTGTAAGGCTGAGCCCAGTCGCCAGATAAGTGAAGCTCATTCCATTGCTTGCATTCACAAACTTCATTCTTTCGGTTACCAACAGAGCTCAAGACCATGGATAAGGGGTTGAATTCTTTCAATAACTACAGTCAAATTAATTTAAAATTGGGGCAGCAGTTACAGAATTGCCCGATTAAAATTTCGGTGTAGTAAACATAAGAGGGATCTGTACAAGCTCCCCGCAGTAACCTGGATACCGTATCTATCTTGCATGCAGGAATAGTCTATTCGAGTCTATTTGATCACCTCATCTTTCTCCTGCATCTATGTTCAAAATCCCCTTTCCTCTCCTAACTACTCTTTCCTTACAGTTAGCATTGGACGGCTACTTAGCACACAACCATTAATATGTGTCTAATTTATTGCCCTCCTGCCCCAACCCTGAAGGGCCATTAGCAACACGCACTGACACAGCACACCGGCCTGTGTCGTAATTTATTGTCTTATTACAGCGCTGCAGCGGCATCAATTAATTATCCATTAAAGCACTGCTGTCCCAGGATTTATGGAGGAGACTGAGGGGGTTGGTGGAGAGGGATGACTGAGGCACTTGGTAGATATGAAGAAGAGGGGGGTGAGCTGATATATGCGGGTGGGTGAAAGATGGATTGTTGTCTTTGGGGTGTGCTTTGTTTTTTAAGTTCGGCTAAAAATAAAATTTGCTGAAAATGCTTTAAAAGTAACAGAGTCTGCATATAATGTTGTTCTTCTTGTAAACAAATATTCTTTGGATGCAGCATTATTAATCACGTCAAAAGATGAAATGTAGTCTTCACGTACACTTTAATTTCCAAGAAGTAATGCATCATTTAGTTCAAATATCAGGCTGGTCCCCTTTACACTAAACTACTGAACTGAATTAAATAAGTATGTTCACAGATATCCTTTATCACAGCTTAAATATACAGTCTGAGGGACAGTTAATAAAGTCACATTAGCCACCAGAATATTATTTTTATGTGGCGGGAGAAGTTATCAGCTTCCTAACTTGGACAGCATGCCACTCCACCATCTTCACAAATGATCAAGCTCTGCCACGGTGTCATGACCAAGCCTATGAAGTTATGGAATTATCTCTAATAAGATTTCATATTTACACATATATATATATATATATATATATATATATATACATATGTATATTAATCATCCTTAACATGTTGAGATTGTCTGGATTAAATTTCATGCTGATCGAATCAAATCTTTTGGCGTAGTTTCTTTTGCAAAGAGATAAATGCTAAACTCATACTGGCCAACTTCCTGTTGGGTTTAAATCTCCTCAGACTATTTGTAGACCCTGTAATGATACACATGTGAACCAAGTCTTTTACCTCTATCCGAAAGACTTGGTAGGGGATGTTTTCTGAAGAAGTTTTCTGATAATAAAAAAAACAAGTACACTTCAAGTTGTTTAGTTTTTTTAGAAATTAAAAAAAAAAAGGGGGAGAAGGGTATCAGATGCTATCGAAATTAAAAAATATTATGACCAATAGATGACCATCACAAATCTTAGAGTTACAGATATGCAAGGAAAATAACCGTTAAAACAAATGTTTCAACCTTTACAGTGAGCACTTAACCAAGAAACACCGAACCCTTAAACAAGTGCGCATATATGTGAGAGCAAGCTAAACCCTGGTCCTGACCCCAGGTATCTAAATATTAAAATGAAATATTATTTCACAGTGTTTTATGAACCAAGACAGTTAATTAATGAGCTGTTTATTGTCAAACTGTCGATTTCTAAGGTTCTGGGACTCAGATACACAGTGAGACACATTATCTACAAATGGACAAGACCAAAAACGACACTAAACCTTCACAGAAGTGTTGGACCTTCGAAATTCCTCCAAGACCCCAATGACAGCTCAGGGAGTCCAAGAGCCAAAGAAGCATCCAAAGAACTGCACCTCGATAAAGTTCATGGCTCCAGTATTTCAAAGACACTGGGCAAAAACTGTGGCAAAAATGGTATCCAGGAGATTGGTGAGGCAAAGACTACTTTAACTGCAGCACACTTTGATAACCCTCAGAGCCTTCGGATTACACCATATCTACGGTCTAGCATTGAGATGACTGTGATGTCATGGGGGGGAAATATTCTGAAGAAGAATGTCTGATCCTTAGTCTGTTAGTTGAAGTTCAAGAAACTACTGGGCCAAGCAGAAGAGTAAGTCCATCTCTGCATGACTGGACCCAAAGTCTGGACCTGAACTCCATTAAAATGTTGTAATGTATGTATGTTGTAAATATCAGTTTGTGCTCACATAACGTCTTATCTGATGTGGCTGTGCTAAAGCAGTTATGCAATGAAGAGCAGGCCAAAATTCTACTACAATTTATGAGACTGTTCTTCAGTTATCGGAAGTTGTTGTTTGCAGTTGTAGCTGCTAAAGCAGACAAAAGTAGAGATTTAGTTCAGGGGGGCAAATACTTCTTCATGCTCGAGATTCAGGTATTGGATAGATTTTTTGGTTTATTTATTTATTTATGTTTTGTGTTTACTCAGGTTTCCATTGTTTCCTCCCGAATTTTGTGTGAAGATCAAACACAGCTTAGACTGCTATAAATATGAAAAAATTGTAAAAATCGGAAAGTCTAATACTTTTGCAACGCAGCGGAAGGTCACCTGGGCAATGTACATACTTACTGTATTGTCTCTACATCCTCTGGCACAAAAATAGAAACACTCCCCCCACACACACACACACACACACACACTCACACACACAGACACAAACACACACACACACACACACACACACACGCACCCCATCTCCACCAGCTCCCCCCCAGCCAGCATCTTCTACCCAAACACAATTTGTACAGAAAACAAACTGTTTTCCGGGGCTGACAGGGAGAATGGATTACTTCCATTTCACTCTACAAGAAACACATTCTGCTGAGATGAAAGGCTTGTAAATTATTGCAGAGGGTGCCCTTGCTAACAAGTGTGGTGATCCAAGGGCTAATAGGGTTCACATTCACTTACTGCACCTTGGCAACGAGACAAATTAGACGCACTCAAACTATGTGATTATCATAAAAGCCGTCTGAAAATCTGCAGTAATCCTTATTCCCCTAATTACAACATATTTCTATTAAAACAAAAATAATTAATTTCATGTGAAGCAAAACGATCGCATGGTTAATTATTTTCTTTTTGAGTTACCTTCCTTTAACCTCTTGAGGAGGCGATGTGAGTTATTGACGGAGGATATCGCAGTGGGTGCTTTTTCGTGACAGGTAAACTTCGGCATTATCACTTCCCCATGTCAGTTATCTCGTCAGGGCAACTGTTGAGTGACAGACGGAGCAGGTGGGAGTGAGTTACACCAACCATTCCACCTCCCAAGCATTTTCACACAATCACAACATTTTTTTAAATAAGTCTAAGATTTATGTTACTTTTCAATCTGGACTGTAAACACTTATCGTAGTAAGGACTTATCATCCTCTGGCCATTACCATACGTCTGCACCTCTGCATCGCTTCTGACGCCACCTGACCCAGCTACATTCTGTCTACCAGGCACAACTTCAGAGGCCGAAACATTAGTAAACCTGTTTGATTGAGTGCCCTATAGGCTTCCCTATTGGGTCCCCTCCTTCTGTACATGTGTTGTTGTACTGCTTTGTTACAGTCTTCACGAACAGTCATCAATAACTCCCTTCCTGCACCACTGCATCCACCTGTCTAACAGATATTTACATGTCTACAGTCATGCTCGCACCTCTCAAGGCACAGCAGTGAATGTCAATCCTTTCATGCGCACTTTCATGCTCACAATGCTAACATGCTGCTGTTCAGCAGGTGATACCATGTTCATGAAGTTGGAATTGTATCAGCATGACTTATTTTGCTCATTAACTCATAATACATGGAGTATAACTCAATATGAATGTCTCAATGGCTTCAGGGGTGGTTGGAGCTCAGTGGCAGGAGGGAAAATGTGTAAAAAATGTCCATGTTCCATGAAATTGGGAAAGCATTAAACTGTTCATTTTTGTGTCGTGTGAATAAATTCAGACATTGTTTTTACAAGAAAAAGGCGTGGCGTTCGCGGTGGATTGTCATCTCGGAGACATGAGACCAATGAGACAACACTTCAGGACAATGTTTCCTGCTTTGGAAATGCGGAATTTCAGCAGATATCCTCTAATCCAAAAAATGGTTGTCTGATTAAGAGGTGAGAACAATTAGGGTGTGAATGCACATGTGCCGTGTGTTGCATATATTCATATATCGTCATGTAAATACAAACACTGGAGAAACAAAGAGGAAGCAAAACACTGAATGAGTGAAAAGGGAGAATGGCAGTTCAGTCACGTCCTACCAATTACAAATGCTGCATATCCCTCATCCCCTAATGTTAGGCCTAAGGAGCGCGCTTTAGTGGCAGTTATGTAGATAAAAACTATTTTTGATGGATCCAATGGCCCACTGAAATTTGTTTCACTCCACCTTATTGATTGCACCCTGTTAGTTGAAAATTGCTAATTAATAATGATAATAAAAGTGCCATAGCTCATTAAAATCAACCACACAAGGCTGCACTTTTATCCTCGCCACTGCTTCCCCTTTATGTGCTTCACCATAGGTTTGTTTTTCAGTAATATCTGCAATTTTAACGGCCTATCCAGAGAGGTTGAGATCTGAGACTTTGAAAATAATAAATATTAATATTGGATTATTCTTGCTATTGTCTTTGCTGATTAGCCCTGATTCTGGCAGATAAGTGTCCTCCTACACACATCCATCCTCCAAAATAATGATATGTTTGCTATTTTCTGCCCACTATCATTACACTGATTGGCATACTCACCCTTTCATGAGATTACATCTTTGGTGATCTAATGACATTCCATGGTGTTATCCTTTACTTTCAAGGGTGGTTCCACCATATTACTATATTCTTACTTCCTTTCTGTTCTTTTCTTTCCATTTGGATTTTAGTTGTGTTTGGAGAAATCACGTCCCATATTAAACTTTTTGCCACCTTCCTTATACATTGGACAGCTCTCATTCAAAAAAAAAAAATTCCTTAAATAATTATTCATAGGACGCTCTGCACATGTCATTATCATCTGACATGTAGCTTGTATTTTTAACCATTTCTGTTAGTTGGTTCGTATCTTGGTCACCAGGATTATGGAAAAACTCCTGATTGGTTTTCCATGAAACACTGCAATGTCTCAATTCCCAGCAAAATGAGGAGGAAGGCATAAGCAGCAGTGATAAGCTTTCTCAACCTAACCATCAACTTCCTTCTGAGGCCCAAACATTTGACGTTGGGAGATTCACGACACTGGTAGGCTTTCATGTCACAGTATCACACAAATTTCATGCTCAAACTGAAATCTTTCTTTCTTTTTTTTCTTTGTTTAAATTTTATTTGCAGTGTGCAAAAACCTTGGGACTAAAACAATAATAAACAGTAATCTTAAGACTGTGGAGGAATAACTGGTTGTTTGAGATAGACAATAGAGTAGTAATAATCAACGGTACTAGACAGTAGGCAGAAATATGGAATAATAAAATCAATCTTATAAGAGAATAGCTATCAGCCCATTTGCGATCTGAAATTTTTTAACTGAAGCAAAAAAATTTTGCATGATGACATGCCATTATCAAAAGGCAAACTGATATCATTTGCATGTGCCATTTGTGTCATTTTCACCAATCGCCGCAAATTCTAAACTACTCACATTTACTCACATTTACATTTACTATATTTCTGACAGTATAGGGGGAATTTATCTCTAAAAGTTTTAAGGCCATAATTTTTGGGGTCCAAATTAGTAAAATTGGCAATGAAGAAAATGAAAACATTACGTGCTCTTCAGAGATAGAGATAGAAAAATATGAAGATTATGAATTCCAACAATAACTATCCAACTATCAGTTAAGCAAGTCATGCAGCTTATGTCACTGGAGTCAATAATTTTCTTGGGGATACACACTTGCTGTGGATGGGACGACAGCGTGGGCATAGTTTGTTAGTTTTGTAGTCATTAAACCAACCTAATCATTATATATTGAACAATATAAATTTACCTTTACCATGGAGGCTATGTTCCATCCATTTGTTTGTTGGTTTATAAGGAATACTCAACAAAATCAAAAATATCTATTTTCTTTTCATCAGTTGGACAATTTGAATGGGTTGTAAAAGTTCACAGATACTAACCAGTAATCATTTAATCAAAAATTAAAGACAAGTGAGTACATCTAATTGGGTGCCACTAAATCAGTCAAAACGCACCATGAACTTGTTGATAACCCGATTCTGAACCAGAGCACCGTATTACATCAAATTGTTTCGTAAGAAAGACTATTATCTAACCATCTAGTTCCGGATTAGATGTAAAAATAGCGGCCTTCTCTCAAATACAATTGAATTTGATTTCCTTGTGGTGCTCCAAGTGCCAAGAATAAACTTGAAAAACTGACCAATCTCTCATGAATAAAAATAATCCACAGACCTTGATATGGGCATTGTCATGATGGATCTAATTCCTATCTGACAAATGATAGAAAATAGTTCCAACATGAATCCACTAGGATTCAGGAAGTTCTGTGGCACCACAAAATCAAATGCATTCCATTACATTCAAGAGATGGTTGAACTCTGTACAACATCTATCACCAAAAGCAATAGATATGAATAAATACATAAGCATTTTGATTTTAGGATGAATTGTGACATTAGGGCCAAAGAAAGATCAAAATGGCAAATATAAGAAATATGATTCATGTACAGTTGGCTTTAAGCCACTTCTACCCTTGATTTGAATGAGGGTATGGTACAAGTAATTGATTAATTCATTGATTTTACTCTCTCCAGATCGAGATATAATATAGAAGCTTCTCCTACTTGCTTTGTCCGTCCTGATCTTGGAGGCAATGAACGACTTTCAGGTCGTGAAGTGTGATATAAGCAATTAACAGCAGTATTACATCTGGGATACTCACATGACAGCATTTGAAAAGTCTAAAAGTCTAAGTTAGAATTTGTTTTCACATCACCCTGCCGCAGATTGGTCATGTTAACGTGATATCTCAAAAATCATTCCAATGGATCATTTTGAAATCTTATACCCACGTAGACAATAATGCGAGGAAGAACTTGATTGATTTTGGAAATGGATGTAGTACATTTCCGACGGACATTATTTTTCAAACGGTCTGATTTAGTCCAGATTTGGTGCACATGAATTGACTCAAGGAGATCTATCATGCAAGCCATATTTTGATTTTAACAAAAAACACAATTTTCGGCCATAACTTTCAAACAAGGTGTAGCACAAGTAAACATGCAGAAACTGAGTTCGGGGACAAATGAAACTAATCAGGGTAATCGCAAAGACGGGCTATTGCAAAATCTGGAAATGTTAAGTAAAACATGAAGAATAAGGAGAGAGCAATTAGAGAATACAAGACTGTTCTAGGATCCAAATCCATACATACTTTATATAGAGCAACATACTACAGCTTCCACCATCCGGTCCTGCATTCCCAAAGTGTATTAGATCCTGAATTGCTCACGCCGGCTTTGGACATAAATTGTAAGCTGCAGAATCATCAACTATGGGTGTGAGTCCTTGTGTTGATGCGTTGTTTCACTTCAGTATCCCAATGAGAAGGCTAAGAAGGGGGGACCTGTCTGGAATGAGGTGTGAGCAGCAGTAGCAGTAAAGCAGCGCTAACAGTGATTGTGGATAATGATTAAGGTGTTATGACTGTGTCATAGCCAGCCTTGCTACTACCGCGGCCTGCAGAGAAGTGCTTAATATATTATCAGTGGACACAACTGACACCAAAAAAGACAAAGTGCCCAACGCAGAGCTCTCTCAGTCCGGGACCTGAAACATTCCACCATATATTTTTCCGGCTGTCAGGCCATCTAATAAAGCGAGACCAAATGGAGGGACGGTGCCGGAGCTGAGGGTGGATGAAGTGTCTAGCGCTGATGTAATATGGCTTATAAATCTAATTTAATTACCCAGTGTGGGGACAGGCTGTAGAAGCCATGACTGGATTTATTGTGTCTTAACTTGGCATCTTAACGACTTTGAGCTTTTAATATCATTACCCTGTAATTTATTCTTTTTCATGCACACGAATACACACACCCGGACTACATAACCATAGATGCCTAACACCCACTGTGCAGCCGTTCTAAGCTGGCGTTACAGATCGTAGGACTCGTGAGCTGTGACGGCTATTGATCCATAAACTTTGACTCATCCAGTGTCGTCCCTCGTGTATGTCATAAAGGTGATATCCCTGATACAGCCTTCATTCACTCATGACGTCAATAATCTCCATATGTAGAAGTTCTCAGCATCAAGCACTCTTAGAGTGTATCGGACACCCTCCTTTTATTTTTGCGTGTATCTCATTTTAAACTTTGTCAGACATTTGAACCAATTTTAACATAAAACAAAGGCATACTGAGTTAACAAGGAAATGCAAGTTCAGAATTTTAGTTGTATTTATTAGGTCAGTGAGACATGAGGAAGGCTCATTTGGAAAGTCCCTGTAAACTTCCTAGGAATTGCAGACCTAATTAAGTCAGAGTTCATGACTCCAGTAATCCAAAGACAGGTAAAAATGGTATCCATTGGAAATTAGCCAGGTCAAGCCACAGCCAACCAAGACAACTATTAAAGGTACACAGCACAAACACCTTGATGAAACTAGGAGCTTATGGTAGAGTATTCTATAGACTGATGGTTCTAAACCTGAACAGTTTTGAAAACAGGAGTCCTGCACATATGCTCTTAACCAGAGACAGAATTCCAGAAAAACAATATTAGACCTAAGTCAAACGTGAAGATGGCAGTTTGATGATTTGGAGATCCTTTGCAAATTCTGATGGAGAATGTCAGGTCTGTGCTCTGTGATATGAAGCTCAAGCATGAAGCACGATGATAGTGCCGAGCAGAAGAGTAAGTCCAGTCTGAATTGGCCCTAAAGGATCAGCCTAACCATCTCAATGCTGTTGATAGAGCAACTCATGCTCACAAATCCTGCTATGCTCCTTTACTAAAACAGTTCTGCAAAGAAGAATGGGCCCAAATTTCTCCAAAGTGATGGCGTCTGATTTCCGGTTGGAAGAATAGTTGTTGTTGCTAAAGTCGGAACAACATGTGTACTATTTGTATTACTTGTATAACAACATTCACTTTTTGCCCACAGTTGATTTCTGTATCGTATTGGACCTTTTTGCCACAATGAATACAAATTTAAACTTTCCTTTTAAGTTTTACCAAGTTTTTTTTTATTTCAAATTTCTTGTTCAGATTTAGTTTGAAAAACCTAAAATTTCAGTTTGCAAAACCATCACATTCTCCTTTTAGAAATAAAATAAATATTGATTTACTAAAGGAAGTACATACATTGTTGTTTGATATTGTCTTCATTCATCTACTCTCCATTTTTGCTTCTATCTTTCTTCCCCAGCCTGCTGCCTGTCTTTCTCTCTTTTATTCTGTCTCCTCCCTTCTTACATTGTGCTCTCATCCTCATCCCCACTGGCCATCCCACGCCCCGTAGTTCAGCCTGTCGGCTTAAATAAAACAGACAAAGGTGGAAAATAGACAGAAAGAATTAGGAAAAGACAGAACATGAGGGATAAGAGAATGAAAGCAGTTCTACTCCTCCGCACTTTTCTTCCCCCCATGGCTCAACAGTTCCATAGGACCCTGTTCCACATTAGCTTAGCTTGCAGCTGAGCCATCAAATTAATGCAATCTCCAAAATGCCTGCTTTATGGGCTCAGTGACAGTGACATATTTGGTTAGCAGGCTTCCGCAACATTATGTCTACCATTGCAAAAAGAGTTGATTAATCCCTCTCCTTTTCAGTCCAGTAATTGGCTGCAACTGGCACTGGCAAAAAAAAGAATGTCTCTCCTGTCTGACATCGGCTGCAAAGGTGTTGAGAAACTAATGAAGCAAAGGTTTGGTCTAGTTTTACACCAATGTTACTGGTTTATTTAAATCTCATAAATCAGCCATAACATTATTACCACTGACACTGATAACCCTGATCACAGACTAGCTTGGGCTGTCTGACCAAAAAATAGCTAATGTAGCACATAATGCTGAATAAGTTATGCAGGTTCTAAAAGAAAGGATTTGGAGCACACATTGCATTGTAAAGCAATATTAGAACGTGTCACTGTGTATAAGATTTGGCTCGGCGTACATTGCTTACATATTAGATTTCTTGGTGAGAAACAAGAATTTATTTCTCTACCATCATGATTTAATTAACTGGATGAGACAGTTAATAAAAAGTTAAATTTGTCTGCAGTGCCCAATGCCTAGCATAAAGAAGCAAAACTGGCAAACCATCAACACGGGACATGATTACCCGTGGCTCATTGATGTGTGTGGGAAGCGAAGGCTACCCTCACTAAAGAGCTAATGTCACACAAAGTGCTAGAGTGTAATTTTCAGTTCTCATTAAATGAATCGCAGACCTGTTCTAAAAGCAAAAGGGGAACCTACACACTATTTGTAGGTGGTTCTAATGTTATGGCTGATTGGTGTGTGTCAGCTGTAATGGCCGGTCAGGCTTTAGAGTAAACATGAGGACACATGCATGTGATTCGACATTAGCAAAAATTAGGAACATCCTGTCTCAGAAGGATACTGAGAGATTAGTCCACACATTTGTTACCTCCAGACTACATTCCTGTAATTCTCTATTATCAGGATCCCCAATAATTCTGTAAAAAGCCTGCAGTAAATCAAAAAGGCTGCAGCACGAGTACTGACAGGAACTAGGAGAAGAGATCACCTTCTCTACTCTGGCTCCCTGTAAAATCCAGTATGGAATTCAAAATCCTCCTCCTTACTTATAAAGTTCTCAGCAAGCAAGACCCCTCATATCTCAAAGACCACATAGTCCCATATCATCCTAATAGAACACCTTGGTCTCAAATCGCATGCCTACTCGTAGTTCCCAAACTTTCTAAGATTGGAACGGGAGGCAGAGCCTTCGGTATCAAGCTTCTCTCCTTTGGAACCAGCTCCCAGGGAAGCAGACACCCTCTCTACATTAAAGACTAGACTTAAAACCCTCCTCTGTGATCAATCCTACAGTTGGTTCTGGCTCAGGTCACATCTGAACCGTCCCATAGTTATGCTGCTTTAGGCCTAGACTGCTGGCGGACTCCAATAATGCACTGCATTCTCTCTCCTTCTCAGTCTCTCTCTCTTTCTCCTTGTATTGACATCAAATCACAGCATGCTCCTTTTTCACAAAGATTAAAGTTAGGTTCTGGCTCAGGCTTGTTCTGGACCGACTCTTAATTATGCTGCCGAAGGCAATTTATTGCTTATTTCATGCCCCATAAATCCACCACTGACTCTATTCCCTCTCTGGAGTCCTTGTATTCCATCGCCCCCCAGGTTCCCAGGAATGGTGGTTCTTCTGGATCCTGGTTCCTGGCCGTACAGAGCCACGGGATCTTGGCTGCATCTATTGCCGAGGCCCTGCTGGACGCCATCTTTTACTACTATCACTAATAATCATATATCCTATACTTAGTACCACTTCTACTGGTATATATGTATATTATAGTACCGCTACTAGTGTATGTACAGTAAAACATCACTACATACCATCATCATTGCTAGAACTGTAAACAATGTGTTTATTTTTGTTGATCATCTCTGAACATCTATTGTACATCTATCCATCCTAGAACAGGGATCCCTCCTCTGTGTCTCTTGCTAAGGTTTCTTCCCTTTTTTCCCCTGATAAAAGGGTTTTTTGGGGAGTTATTCCTGACCAGGACCGAGTGGATAGAGGATGTTGCATCATGTTCAGATTGTAAAGCCCATCGAGGCAAATTGTGATTTGTAAATTACTAGTGTAAAATTTACTTGACATACTTAAAACTTTCCCTTCACTCTTGCTGCTACTCTTCTGCCACAGATAACACCTGACATTCTTCTCCACCCATCTCTTTTCCCCACAGTCCTTGATGCTCTGGACAGTTGACCCAAAGTACTTCAACTCCTGCACCTTCCCCACCTCTACTGCTCGCATCCTCACCGTTCCACCTGCCTCCCTTTCATTCCCACACTTGTATTCTGTCTTGCTGCAACTGACCTTCATTCCTCTTCTCTCCAGCGCATACCTCCACCTCTCCAGGTTTTCTACCACCTGCTCCCTCTCACTATGGATTAAAATGTCATTCGCGAACATCATAGTCCATGGAGACTCCTGTCTGACCTCATCTGTCAGCCTGTCCATCAACATCGTAAACAAGAAGAGGCTCAGGGCCGACCCTTGATGCATTCCCAACTCCACTTTCAACCCATCTGTGATTTCATCCAACAATTCCTCCGTAGGCACTCTTTCGTACACTTTCTCTAAGTCCACAAAGATAAAATGCAACTCCTTCTGCCCTTCTCTGTACTTCTCCATCAGAACTCTCAAAGCAAGCATTGCATTTTGCAGCACTGATTCACGTTTTTTATACAACAACTATCTGCAATGTTTCCAGGTAATATCTGCACCTCTGGATGTTTGGTGAGCCAAATTTGACTAAATCTAGTCTTGAAACTTGCTTATAGGGGATATTGGAGCAATGTTGGACATGTCTGCAGAAATCGGGTTCTCTCAGTGAGAGGACATCAAATTACAGAGTATGGGATTTCAACTGAATTACACATGAAACTTAATCAAAATATTACATTGAAATTAAATAGGAACAGGTACGTTTGCATTTTGCAGCACTGATTCATGGTTTTTATACAGAAATTATCATAAGTATTTACAGGTAAGAAATTACATCATTAAAAATACAATTTGTACAATATTTTTCTTGAAACAAAAGGGAATGTTTGGAACATAAGGTTTGGATGATTCTTAGCATTATAATATGGTAATTACCAACTTTGAGAAGTTTAATCAATTTGGAAGTTATTACGCTGCTATTATACTGAGTAAACTTCAACCTATATTACATCATTATTGTTGTGTTATTACAATATTTATATCACCATATTACCATTTTCTAAACCAAATATCGCACAGATGTAAACATTTTAATGTTAGCATATTACCAAAGTATTAATCATACTTCAATCAAATTGTTTTACCTTGTTTCTTTAAATTTGTTTCTTAATTATTACACCCTTAGATTTTGTGCCATTATTGCCCTGTTACATACATTTCAGTGAAATATTATGCAGATATACCATTGTTATTGCAAAGCCTGTACCAAGCTATTACCAATTATTACTTTGGTGATTGCATGTTATTACATGCAATCACGCTGTGGTTAGCGCAGTGGTTAGCGCTGCTGCCTCACAGCAAGAAGGTAGCAGGTTAGAATCCACCTCAGCTGTCCTTTCTATGCAGAGTTTGCTTGTTCTCCACATTTCTGCGTGGGTTCTCTCCGGAAACTCAAGCTTCCTCCCACAGTCCAAAAACATGCAGTCTAATACAGGTGAATTGGTGGCCTTGACCCTTAAATAACCCATAGGAGTTAATGTAATATGCGTCGTTTGTTCGCCGCTTCTCAGTCTGGCTTTACAGACTATAGTCAAGGACAGAGAAGCAACTAATGATAATAATAATAATAATAATAATAATAATAATAATAATAATAATCACACAAGTACTAATAATAATAATAATAATAATAATGTCATCAGTGAGCATCAACCAAGTCCACGGCAGCAGATCCAGCAATGATCCCTGTGACCCTGCAGGATGAAAAAGGACAAAGACTCCAGGAAAGTCAAGTTGTTAAAGTACATTAATGGGAGAGTGAGAGAGAGAGAGAGCTCAGTGCATCATGGGAAATCCCTTTGCATTCAAAACCTATAGCACCATAGCTAAGAACTAGCTAAGGTCAGCCTTAATTATAAGCATGATCATAAAGGAGGATTTTCAGTCTGCTCTTAAATGTAAAGAGGGTGTTAGTGAAGCTAGAACAACTATTAAGTGGTTTGACCTTAAAGCCTCTGGCTTCAACACTTTGGTTTTACATAAATGGTTGACAGCTATGGAGGAGAGGTGAAGAAATGGAAGAAAGAGCCATAGTGATGACAGAGAAAGAAGGAGAAGCCAAGAAGCAGCAAAAGTGGAGATATTTGATAGCTGAAAATGATGTCTGGTTAAAACTATTTTCTTTGTCTTCAGATTAATGTTTTAATGCATTGGATACATTTCATCTGCAGGTGCTCATATTTTCTTGGCGCATATAAAAACTGCTCCCTGTATGCACACATGTTGTTGACGATAGATCACATGCAACAGGATTTATGAGGCTCTATCTGAAGAAGCTGGGGCTGTAATGGAATTTATTCATCCTGATATTTAATCTTTTGAGACTCTGTTTGTTTTTAATTATAGCACAATATATTTTAGTTTTACAGTTTTTCTAACTTCTAGCTTTACTGCCATAACACATACTCAATACATGTGACACTTGATACTAACATGCACAGCACAATGCCCTCAACTGTTTGCAGCACCGCTAGTAGGATTCACATTCACCGTCCTCGCTGCGGTGCGGCTAAAGGGTTGTTGTGTTCAGGATAATTATGACCTGGGTCACCATGATGATTTATGTTCACTGTTTGCTGTAAACACAATGAGTGAGAGCCACCATACTGCCGTTACACATAAAGGGCCTAGTCATAATTCAAACCAGTAGAGCACCAGCTGTTCCAGCACTGTTTACATTCATACATTCATGACACACAATAGGGACATTCACGCAGGCTCCTCACCGAGTGTATGAACTTGACCTGTATCACTATATGAATCTAAACTGTTTCACTGTATGAACCTGGACTGTGTCACTGTATGAACCTGAACTGTTTCACTGTATGAACCTGGACTGTGTCACTGTATGAACCTGGACTGTTTTACTGTATGAACCTGGACTGTATCAATATATGAATCTTAACTGTTTCACTGTATAAACTGTGACTGTTTCACTCTATGAACCTGGACTGCCTCACTGTATGAGCCTGAACTGTTTCACTGTATGAACCTGGACTGTTTTACTGTATGAACCTGGACTGTTTCACTGTATGAACCTGGACTGTTTCACTGTATGAACCTGGACTGTTTCACTGTATGAACCTGGATTTTTTTCACTGTATGAACCTGAACTGTTTTACTGTATGAACCTGGACTGTATCACTATATGAATCTTAACTGTTTCACTGTATGAACCTGGGCTGTTTCACAGTATGAACCTGGACTGTTTCACTGTATGAACCTGGACTGTTTCACTGTTGAGCCTGAACTGTTTCACAGTATGAACCTAGACTGTTTCACTGTATGAACCTGGGCTGTTTCACAGTATGAACCTGGACTGTTTCACAGTATGAACCTGGACGGTTTCATTGTATGAACCTGGACTGTGTCACTGTATGAACCTGGACCGTTTCACTCTATGAACCTGGACATGATCATGGTCATGTTTCTCCAGATATTAATAGTTTGAGCAAGACAACCAAATATAAGAGATAAAATATTGTATATGAAAATATACAAATTAAATGAAACTACTGATGATGTAGATATTATTATAGCATACTATTAATATTTTCTTTAAGGAAAAATCTGCCAAAAGTAAATAAATCTCTCATACCTATTTTCAGCAAATCATTAGTTGTGCATCAGTTCATCAGTCCTCTAAAAAGTTTTCCTTTCTTGGAAGAGTTTAAAAATCCAAAAGGAAAATGCATTCACTTGAGAGCACTTTTTTTGCCCCTTTTTTCTTTTTCCCTTTTTCAGAGCCTTGCATTTCCTCAATAATAAGATTTCAATCAGGAGGGACAGGGAATGAAGTGAAGATGATTGTTCATTCCAACAGATGATATGTGATCTTTTGTCTGTTAAAAAGTCTATGATTAAATTGATGGATCTGCGAGGACTGGGCAGAGATGGGGAGGTGGAGGGCAGCATACCAGCAGTAGGAAGTAGATCTATGGAGAGAATCATAGTTAAAAAGACGACAGCAAGGCGAGGGGCTAACGATGGGGGTAATTTAGACTGTGCATAAATTAATGACAGAGTGGTTTATGAGCAGTAACTGTGGCCAGATTGTGCAAACAAAAAGCCTTTCTGACTTAAACTTTGCTAGACCTTCATTATTATTTTTTTTATTCCAAAATATACAATATAGATATCTGTATTTTCAACTATTGTGTGAGTGTCTCTTGAGACACCATGTAGCATAAATCCTGTAGAAGTACTACAGTGTCCAACGGAATAAATTAATAATAATAATTAAATTATTCAGAAAGTCAAGGCTTTGTCTTTCTAAATTAACGAGATAATTATCTTGTAAATTCAGAAAAACAGGGCAAAAAAGGTTGAAGTGCCACCGTATAAAAACAATTAGTATTTTGTTACATGGTTAAATTTCTCCCTCCAACAATATCATTCTTGGCAGGGCAGAAAATCCTGAACCAGCAGTAAAGTTCTTCATTAATATCCATCAGAGAGAAATAACTGAGGGTGGATTAGCGGCTCTCAAAAGCCAGATTTCACTTTCTGTGACGCAGAAGACACTTATAAGTCAATCACCTCCTCATCCTGTTTAATTAATTGCTTCAGAGAGGTCTGACCTTAAAAATCACTGAAATAACAACAAAACGAATATTCGCCAGTGAAAACACGACAGCAGCCACTCCCTGACATGCCTGGCGGTCGTGGTCAGCGCGTGGTTCGCTGTCAAAACACACCATGCATGTCATCAGCGAGGTCATGGCTGGGCAAAGAGGAACTGGCACTCCTCACCTCCCCTCTGTGGGCGGGGGAGGAAAGTGGGAGGTTTATGCCTGGAAGAGTGCAGAGTGTTGAACAGCCACAAAGCGACTGGCCTTGGCCACAGAATGAGGGGAGGAACAACCTGGCAGGACCCTCACCAGCGAGCTTTTACTGGACTCTGGGTGGAAAATCAAAAGGTTACAGGAATGTTCAGTCCTTATTTTCTCTTCATCACACATTCAGTTTCACTCACTGTACTAAAAGTTGTGATAAACAGAGCTATGAAAAAGTATTAAACCCCTGGTTTCTTCTTTCCGTGTGTATCTATAAAAAAAAAGGTGTTTGGTTAGTGAGTACCAAACTTGTGACCTCATTGATGACGAGTTGATGAACGCTTAAGCTGGTCATAGGGATTTTACTGCGACCTCTTAAGTTTGTCCGCTAATAACAAGAATGACGGTGACAGCTCTTTGAATTCAATCCAATTTTACCACGCACACTTACTCTCACTGATGTTCCACTTATTTCTTTGCTTGTAACAAGAATATTCCTGACTGAATATGGTTACTAGGTGAACACGGGGATCAAGAGAAAAATCATTGCAATGAAAGATTAATCACAACAATGAATACATTCAACATAAAAAGTACATCCTGAATTAAGCAATTCAAATACCATAACGGCAAAGAAACGGTTCAAATAAATAAATAAATTAGAAAATTTACTTTACATAGCTCAGTGAGAGCTATGTAAAAAACAAACAATCTATGAACTGAATAAGGCTGGTAGATATTGCTAGTAGCATAATTCTTTTTAAGGGTGAGCCAAAAAATGTGCAATGGTCCCAAATGGCTCGCCAGCGCTCTTATCACGCTGCCTTAATATAAACAGTAGTATTCAGATGGCATGGCGACACAATGCTAATCAACATAAATAAGAATGTCAGCCAACATATGAACAAGCCTGACAGGAAATAATCGTTAACTAGCATGATATGACGTTTTTTTTAACTGTTAGAAGGATGTGAGAACTGTCATGATTCACAATGAAAGTATAGTAATGCATACATCACACCAGTTGCCGATAACGGAATACTCACATTCTTATGGACGCAGAAAGAAGGAGCAACCTGACAAACAACTATCCATGAGGCAAAAGTCCAGCAGTTTTCCACAATGATATATATTTAAGTCAAGAAACTGACAAAACAAATAATATTTTTTCCCACTCGGCTCAGTTTGTTGAAGTGATAGAACAGGTGAGTTCTGACTTTATCCTCCAAATTATGACTTTAAAAATTATGATGTAGCCCTATTCTGCAATTAAAGTTAGAAATCTGAGCTAAAAGTCAGAATTCCCTAAACATATTTCACGTATCCATATGTCGCCCTAATTCTCTTTTGCATAATTCAAACTTTGCGTGATCTGAGTACAGTTAAATGTGACAATTGACAGAATGAGTTCTAAAACAGTATCTCAGAAACCAAACGCTTCGGCTGTAGCTCAATGGGTAGACAGGCCGTCTCCCAATCGGAATTTCGGAAGTTAGCCCATTCGAGTACCCGCAGGGTCTACTTGTCGTAGGGTCCTTGAGCAAGACCCTGAAACCCTAGCTCCCCAGGCGCTTCAAAGGGGCTGCCCACTGTTCCCTCAGGAAGGGTCAAATGCAGAGAAGTAATTTCACTAGTGTACTGTGTATTGCTGTATGTGATCAATAAAGGATTTCTTCTTCTTCTGATAACTGGAGGTCAATCTCTGACATCACTGTGGTGGAATGTTGGCCCTTTCATCTTTGCTGACTACTGTAGTGTAGCCACGTTGGAGGGTTTGCGAGCATGAACTTCTCTCTTCACGTCCCACCACAGCATCTGAAATGAGTTCAGTCCCATACTTTGACTAGACCTCTCCAGAACTGAAACTTATTCCTTTTTGATCAATTCAGAGTTGGACTCGTATCCCCGGCTTTTCTGGGATATAATTGGTTTCTCAAATGTGATTCTTTTTAAATTGTAGCCACATTTTAACGTAGTTGATTTTCGTTCTTGCTAACATTATGTTAACATTTATGCTTTGCTCACACCAAATGCTACACCCACCTATTTTCCGCACTGAGGGATTACATATAAAGTCAATGCAAAGCAAGGCAATGGAATTGGCTCAACATTATGGAGTCATCCGCCTCATTTGAGTGAGAAACTTATCCGGCCATGTCACACAAATTACTGTAACTGTTGAGACTCTCAAAGTGTCACATGTCCTGACCTAAGTAGGACATTAATGTAGAGGAAGCTTATCGGTGCTGTCTGTGACGCATCTGTGACTTCCACAACAACTGCAAAGCATGAGCTATGTTAACTTTGTTCATGGTTGGTAACAGAGTGAAATAGTGGAAACTTATAAATAGTTCCTGTGTTTTTTTGTCACTCACACGAGTAATGCAAGGGCAATGGGTTTTTCTCGTAGTTGGGACATCTGTGTCCTCGGACACAAATATTCTACTTTTTCTTCCTTAACAATACAAGACTTTTCCTCAGGAATTACTGAATTAATTTCTTCAAAACAAAGTGGGGGCGTGGAACCTCTGTGGAGCTAGCAGAGCATTTACACTCACAGTCTACCACTGTAACAAAGAACAAGTTAAGGCACCCAGATGTCTAGAGTGAAAAAGAGGGGAATACATTTTTAAAATAAGCTGTAGGGGATGTGTGTTTTCTATTCACATGTGGATTCCTGTGTGTGTGTGCGTGTCTGTGAGTGTGTGCGTGTCTGTGTCAGTGTGTGTTTGTGTGTAAATGGGTGTGTGTGTGGCCATTGATGTCTTTTACTGTGACTGCATGCATGTGTGTTTGGGAATAAGTGTGTCTGTGATTGTGTGAGTGCTGCAAAGTGATTTATGGGGCCTGTCTCCCTCTGCCAGCAGTTTGTCTCTTCCAGCATGGAGGATGAATGGCTTACTGTCAGCCTCTTCCACTGGACTCTCTCTCTCCCAAATTACCTTCGTCTTCTCTGTCCATCTTTCTTTTTACATTCACACTTATCTTATCTCTCCACATGCTCTTCTTCTGTTGCACCTTTTCATCCCCACTCCCTTTTAACTCTTCCTCTCCTCCGCTCACTTAGCTGATTTGATCCTTATTTCCCTTGTTTCGTGGCCCCGCCCTCTCCATCTGTCACAGCAGAGAGCAATTTCGCCTGATATGTGGTTTTATCAAATCTTGACGTCCAATCTGAGCTCTGGTTTCAGGGACTCTTCATTTGTAAGCCGTGCTTTCCATCCATGGGTCCATCTGTCCTTTCCATATATCATGTGATGGCGACGTGTTGTGTTGGCTTCAAGCTGAAAGGACAACGTGACGTCTGACTCTTGCAGTCAGCAGTGGATTGAGTACCACACAGTAAAAAATATAACTTAACAAGTGAAATTCTTGTAGTTAGAACTTTAATTAAAGTTAGTATACACAGGGAAATGTACTTAAAGTAATGAAAGTACCCTGGACAGATATACACTGATCAGCCATAACATTAAAACCACTTGTCTGATATTGTGTTGGGCCCACTTTTATCCACCAGAATAGATCTTTGATGAGTGTTTTTACATTGTGTACGTTCCGACTCAAGCATTAATGTAATAACGGAATTTTGTCGTAGTGATGAGGAAGTGTTTGTAAAACTATTTTATATATGTCTCAATGGATGCCCCATATTTCTAAAGGGTGGTCATTGGTTTAAATCAAGACAAAGGAGCAGATTGAGGATTTTTCTCCACTTTTTTAACATTGCTAGATAATGGTGAAAAAAGATTTGATAACATGAAAATTACTTAAGGCAGGTTAAATAGAAATGTGTCTGATATTTCAACTCTGGCAGCAACAAGTACAGGTTATGTTTGCAACGGCATCTCTTGCTGTCCTCTCCTGCATTTGCAGGATTACAACTATCAAAATAATTTGAAGGGTTGGTAGAATCAAACACATTTGGTAGTGCTTAGGATGGATTTATTGCAGTATTACTCTAGGATGAGTTGAATTGATATGACATGCTATAAAACATTTTTCGATTGTTTGTTGACTAATTTGACAGAAGCTGTTGAAGGTGCAAAGGTAGCATATGCCAACGAGCCACAGAAGAGGTGTGCCTGAAATATGGTGGAGTTACCCCCAACATATCTACAAGAGGCATACTGTCTAAATTTCAAAATGTACCATTTGAATCAACATGCAAAAGTTGATAATGCACTAAATGAGAATTTGTTTTCTGTATTTCTGATTTATTGTGCATGGGTTGGTATCTATATGAAAGTGGAGCACACTCTGCTTTCCAAGCACCTCCAACAGCTGTGATATGCCAAAAGGCTGAAGAATAATGTCTCCCAATGCCATTAATTGTGCTGTCATTATCATAATTTAACATCCCGCTCACTCCTCTCCATCTTTATCACTGCCTGAGCTGTTCCATCATTAATCAGGCTGAAAGAAGAGGGACGGAGGAAGGCATCAAGGCAGACAAATTAAATTTCATTCCAAAAAAAATTACCGCTCTATCAATCCCATTTCCAACACATTAGGAAGGAAGCACTTTTTCTTCCACTCCACTCCCTCCCTTCAGCGATCAGCCATCCTCTGCTAATGGTAGATATACAGTGACATGGTAATGATCTGGCCGCGGCTGCGGAGCACAGGCTGTATTGATCGACGGCTGATTTATTGCAGGTTACGACTGATTATTGGGTCATTAATCAGGCTAGGATTACCCTATCAATAAACTGCATACGTTTTGTTTGTAAAGTGCTTGCCAGGCCACGTGGAGGGCCAAGTGCGTGTCCAAGCACAGCTACTATTTCCACGCACAGATAAGCTGTAAATATCGTCTTCTCCGAGTGCATGTGCATTCAGCATTCTGACATCTGAAAAAAACTATTTATTTTAAACCATCATGGTTATTCAATTGGAAGGGGTTACTACATGACTGTGTGAGGGATATACTAGATGTGCATCAATCAGCCATGACAATATTACTCACACTGATAGGTGAGTAATAATTAACATGGATGATCTCGTTTCAGTGGCACCTATCAATGGTTTGGATATATTTGGCAGTAGGTGAAGATTTTGTCCTAATTTGATGTGTTGGAACAAGAAAAAATGTCCAATAAGTCCGAATCTGAATGACTTTGACGAGACCAGAATTTTCCTAACTGCAGCATCTCCATCACTGCAGGACCTGTTGCATGCTCTTGATCTGCAGTGGTTACTTAAGTGATCTAAGGACTAGTAATTGGTGAACCGGCCACAGTGTAATGAGTGCCCGAGGCTTAACATTCTCTGAACACTAATTAGCCATAACAATAAAACCACATTCATAACATTGTCTAAGCCCCTCTTTCCTTCTCCCTGGATTGTGACCTCGTCGTGGCGGAGAAGCTTGTAAGGCCCTGTCTATCATGGGCGCAATGTCCTTTAGAGCCTTGCTCTTGGTAGGGTCATCCATGGCTGTAAGGTGGAATTGGAGAACCCTGACAAAGAGCAATCCAACAAGGACCTCAATGGTGGAACAGGCAGAGGATGATGACTTCAGCGGAGCATCAAATGGCTGAGAAGGCAGATGCAGAGGCTGCAGCAAAAAAGGGCCATCAGTCATCCTGAACTCCATGCCTATGGAGCTTGCACTAATTTGTCAAGGACAGTGTGGTAAAGACTAGTGTGGAGACTAGTGTCTATACACTACACTCCACACGTTAAATAACCCTCCTAACATTTCCCTGTTTTTTCACCAAAGCAGCTCTCCGATAAACTTTTGTGACACCTTTCTATAAGAACCAGCAAAAACTTTTTCAGAACTCTGTGCTACAGTACAACTACTGACAACTCAAGCCAGCTTGCCAATTCACTGATTGTTTTTCCTCAGGCCACTTTGGTAGGTACTAATCACTGCAGAGCCTGAACACCATTCAAGACCTGCAGTTTTTTCTTGCTTGCTGCTTATTAGCCTCAGGACAAAATGTATTTGAGTAATACTCCTAAGAAATAACCAAATAAACAAACAAACATGCGTGTAAGCATAATCTACTTGACGTAGGCTGAAATGCATTTGAATGAATTAATCATGATTGTGTTATAAGGTATTTGGCACAAACAAATAAAAACAGGAAGAGCAATTCTTTGTCACTATCAGCATATAAAGAGGAGCCATTGCCATGAACGTAAATTATAATGTTAATCTCACCTTTTTAAATTACAGTTACAGCCAGATAAAAAGATACTGCCTCTTTCAACCTGCCAATAGTTTTACGACAAGCTATAAAAAAGAAGGTTGATGGATTCTGGGGCATTGCTTAACCCCCATCTGAACCCCAGCCACTACCTGGAACACAACTTTTACAACGGCGAGCAAATTGAGAATAGTGATTTTCCTATAAAAGCCCTCAAGACCAGAGGAGGCTGGATCCGCAGGGTTTAATGAGAAGGTTTGATGGCTCTTCCTGTCAAATAGACCAACCTCCCTGCCAAATGCCATCCTGCCTTTTATTTGTGAGTGTGTTCGAGTAACTGATTAAACATCTCAGAATCTCTTGGATACACCGCCAGCGGTCCCCTTGCTCCCTCTGAGTGGTACGGTTGTAAAACCTGACTTGACAGTGGTCTCGTAAAGCAGACATAATGCTGTCATAAACATGTCATGACACCTGCCATAAACATTAATGACTGTTTATGAACGTGAATGATGGATTGGAGTGCGTTACTTTCTCCGGAGGCTGTTCAGTGGGTTTAAGGTTGAGGAAGACTTGTGTTATGATCTGAACTTTGACTTGCAGAAGCTCGATGGCTTCAATTTTGCAAAGCCATCGAGTTCAGAAATCAGCACTTATCTGTTTTTTTTTTCCTACCTGTAATTAATAATAATAATAAAGCCCATTCTCACTTATGTTTCCAGTCGCTGAACTAAATCAAAAGTGGTCGCGTGATCTGCTGTTTGCATGACAAAGTGGCAGGCAGCTTGTGTGCTGCTTATAGAAGCATGTAAAATCACGGCCTCGGTGCTCAGCAGGCCGCAGAGGAACAGATAGCAGTAATCCCATTTTCCCACCAGGTGGTCCAGAATGCCTGTCTGTGGTACTTAGAGATAAACATCATCATGCACTCTCTGTGACCCGGCTCACACCTGCCGGGACAGGCTCTATCATATAAACACACACATAGATATACATGCAGGTGCAACAACTGCTTTATGAGCTTTGTCAGAATATTAGTTATGGTACATAGCATGACAGTTTGTATTTAATTGATGTCAGCAGATCCAATAAGGCTTTGTTGAACAGATGTATGTGAGCTTTATGTACTTTGTGTGCTGCAGCGCTGTCACACATCCCTAAGGGGACAGTCTAAGACAAATGTGTTGGTAATTTACAAGTGTGCTTAAATAGCCATTATTCTTTCCTCTGCACGCTCTCTCAGGGATCAGCAGCCCTCATTTATCATCAACTTCACACAGGCGTAAACAAGCTTTTAAAGGCAGCAAGAAAAATGAAAAAGGCCTGCCTGTGTTGTCGCAGATTGGGAAGGGCAAGCTTTAAAGGTTCATTTCATTTTACTGCGACAAGTTTGGTAGTTTTAGATGTCAATAAGGACAACATAAGATTACAAAGACTAAGAGCTGATCCACTTGACTATCAATTTTTCTAACAGCTTTTAAATTTCACTCCTTACTTTTTATCATGAACATCTACTCCTTACATTTTCAAAACAGACATTGTTACTTTAGATGGATCATTTTGATAATTTTTGCATGTTTGCGTGTCTTCCCAATATCAAGACTGTGTAAACCTAAATGAAGGAAGAAAACACATAAAAGATGACCACTGGGTTTTCTGTTGGATATCACACACAACAGAGGCATCAGACATAAGACCACGAAACAGATAAGAAACATAGGCAAGAGACTCGATTTGCTGATCGTTACGTCAGTGCTTTTTCTATCTGCTTTTCTCTTCTTATGTTCCACATTGTGCTCACTCATTTCATTCTTTGCTTGTTAGCGGCAGTAATAGATGTTGAGAATAAAGTGCCCTAATCCCTTAAATTACTGTTAGAGGTTCATTTAATTTTGCACAAAAGCAGTCCCTATTAATGTACTTCAAAGGGATGTTCTTTCTATTTTCTGTTTTGTAATTTGTAGACAGTTCCTCACAGCCGGCTGCATATAGAAACTGATGCTATTCTTGCAGCTGGGCGCTGGCTTGGCTTCATGGATATTGGATTGTAGCTTTTCATCTAATACTCAAAGTTTGGTTCATTTACAACTGATGAAAGTATGTTTTTGGTTAACCCAAAAGATCAGCAAACATTAACTTCCTGTGTGAAGTCTGTCTGAGAGACCTACAGTTTAGAATTTAGTTTCTGTAAGGTAAAAGTTTTTCAGGGACTGTAAATTTATTTCCCCCCCAGTAAAAGTGTTTTAAAACTTGTATGTTTGAGTTGCACTTCTGGGGGACCATAGAAGACATTCATTCATTCATTAATTATCTGTAACTGTCTTTACCTCTAGCTCTGAATCCACCTCAGGATTACAGGAGGAGCTGAAACCTCTCCCAGCCAACAATGGGCAGAAGCTAGGATAAACCCTGAACAAGTCACCAGTAAAGGGACAACACATTGAGACCGTTTACAAGACAACGGTTTTGCTCTGTCTTATCTAGCTCAGAAATCTCATAAATCTCTCACTGAGGGAAAGGCCCTCCGCCCAGAGGTGGATATTAGACTACAACCCCTTACTATGAGGCAACTGTGCTACCCACTGCACCACCATACTGCCCCATAGAAAACAACGGGCCAAAAAGTTATTTGACGGGAACAATTGATCAGGTCATAATCATTACTCATCGGCAGGACAAATGATGCCCGATTAAGCTAATATTCATTACGATTCATTACGATTGCAAAGCTGTGATTGGACAATCAGTGTTCGGGGGGGAGAATAAGGTAACAGCTTATTGGCATTCGTGAGTTTCCCTTTTTTGCTTTTTTGCTTCCACCCTGAAAACCTTTATGTGTCTCTCACTGAGAAAACAATCCTCCATTATATTCAGCGCTGTTGTCACTGCACAGTAAGAAAAGAAAAAAGGAAAAAAAAAAACGTGGAAAAAAAAGTGAAACATATGATAGCATGACAATATGCACAGCAAACACTTGCTGTGCATATCAACCACCACTGCATGGAGAGATGATGCTGCTTATAGTGAGGTTACACTAAATCACACAATGACGGTTTAATCCTACAGAGAGTTTTACAGGAAGAGGGGAATTCAATTTCCTAGCTTGCCTGCGCAAAGGTACGCTAATAACATGCAGGGGAGGATACGCCGAGAGCTGGACGACAAGGAGGAAGAGTGTGTACGAGTGGGGGGATTCCTCTGGGGTCTCACACTTTTCATGCTGTTCAGTAAGATTAAATTTCAAAAATGGCCACAGACAACATGAACAGGATAATCAATCATGTGAGTACAGAGCAGACACCATTGCACGGACGCTCACTCTGATCTGTGTTGTCTGCTGCTTGCAGGAGTCGTAAATCAATGCTGGCTCGTCGGAGAGTCGACCATGAGCTGGAGGTAAATGGAGCAGTAGTACGGTCGCTGCTGCACCCTAATGTCGCTGCTGCACCCTTCATGGCTGCTCTCCTGTTCAGCTCAGTAATTATAGAGCTTTGGCGCCTCCAGTAAATCTCTCATAAAAATTCCAGCACATGAGCGTCATGCAGTTCAAGGAAAACACAGGTAAACAAGGTAACAGGAGGAAGCTGCTGTTAAAGGACATGAGGATTATTACATTAATTAATCTTGTTTTTTAATTCCCCAGCCTGTTGTTTGTCTCTTTAAAAACTCCCTCTCCTACTCACAGCACCAACATTTTGAATCAGGAAGAGGAGAATATTTTCATGATGTTTCCCATTAATCTTTTCGTTGTTGTGCATGATTTGGATTTGCGGCTTGATGCTTTATATTGCGCTGTATATTTCGTACATTTTGTGCTGCTCAGTGATTTCCCTCGAGATGAACAAAGCTCTGTCTTATCTAGCTCAGAAATTGCTTCTGGTTTTGTTAGCCAAAGTTTTGAAATATTCTTTCCAGAGATAGTGTTTTTCCTGTTATTCCACGGAACAAGCAGACGCAGTTACCTTCATCTCCGACCACCACATGATGCTTGTTTTCAATGTGCATAATTCCATGAAAAACAGAAGTTAGTAAAATAGTAAAATTACTGGATTGATTTAATGCCTTAAATCAATCCAGTCTTCCTCCCATTAAGATCTGTGTGGGTATTAAATTTCAACGGCGGTAGCGATGACGATTCCATTATCCGGGGTCACGATTAGTAAAAATGCAGTAAAGATTATTTCTGCAAACTCAGGACAACAAATGACTGGCAATTGGCAGTTAAAGGCCCACAGGTTTGGAACCCAGGATCTGAGGCTGCAGAATCAGTGACGGCTATTAAAGTTCAAACATTTAAAAACATGCCTTTTTAAAAAAGCTTTTTATTTCATATAGTACATGATTATAATTCCAATAGTTTAGAGTCTGTTCTTTAACTTTATTACCAGAGCATCTTGTCTAGATTTTATAGCCATTTATTGGTAACGTTTAATCGGGTTTCGATTACGTAACCCAATTAAACCTGTAACTCTGTTTTGACAAATTCCATTCAAATAAAGGTCAGTAAAGTCAATCTTATCATTATGTTTTTCTTTCTTCTGTACCATTGTTTACTGGGTATCTTGTCTCAAGACTTATGCACACATACAAGTTAGAAATCAAAATGTGCAGCCATCAATGTGCAGCTTTCGCTTAAAACTGTAGAAAAAATAAACCCTAATAAGTAACAACAGCAGATAGCTGAATAAATCCAATGCGTACCCATGGCGTGGTGGATTTTCTCAAATTCAAAAAGGCAATACTGCTACCGCTGCTAATATCAATACTACTAATACATCTATTCACACAATCAAATAGTTCAGGTTAATACAGTGAAAATGTAATGATTCATCTCGTGAAACAGTCCAGGTGCATAAATTGAGACAGTCCAACGATTATAAGGTACACCGCCTGTCAATTACACAAAATAATTACCCTAAATTCAAACTAGCCTATTCCTTGTATCCCAGAATGTATGAAAACAACTAAACTACAACAATGGACACTACAACTTAAGACTCATTTATGCTCGAGGCACGGATGGAGTCCTTCTTCCGAACTGTGAAAGCCCCTTGATACTAGATACTATCTTTATTTCCTACTTTGTGCTGCAAGGGCTCGAAAGTAATTTTCCCTTGGATAAAGTCCATTCTTATCTCGTACACAAGTTGTTTGTGGTTTTTGCTGGCCCAGGTTTTAAAATACTCGTTACGCAGACAGTGTCTCTGTTATTCCACAGACCCAGACATTGTTTGCCACATGACGCTTGTTTTTAGCAAGCATACTTTGTTGAAAAGAGACATTTATAAATGATGGAGAATGAAGATGATAGATATGCTGTACAAACACTGACATTCATCTGTCTTCCACATTTTTTGAGAAAACTTGTCCCGCGAACTTATCTATGAACATCATTCCATAACTGCAGGAAAAATATGTTTTTTTTATTTTTGGCAATAATGTTCTTCCTTAATCTACTACAGTGCATAAAATAGAGTTGCATGCAATTTTCATCATCTTCTTTTACGGAAACTTCTTTAGTTTGTAGTGTAACGACAAAAGGATGGATGTAACCTATTCGTTCCTGTGTCCACTACGTGGCACTAGCGTCAGGTCCTTTTGCAGTAAATGATGTGAACACCGTGTTAACTATAATTACGCTCTTGTCCGGGACTGCAAGAATATATCCCCGAAAAGTCTCCAATCAAAGTAAAATATGAAATATTACAGTGAAAAAGTATGTAAACAAGATAGATTTCCTCGAGTTGATTCATATTCACAAAATTTTGTCTAAATCTGACTAACGGTTAGGAAATAATGTGCAAAAAACTTTTTTTTTCCTTAAAATAGTCCCCGGTAGTTACAATATGAACTATTAGCCTGAAATATGACATACAAGATAAATCCCCTTGAGTCAATGCATATGCAGCAAATTTGGACTAAATCAGACCAGTGATGGGTACAAGATTTGAAATCATCCAAGAAACAGTTTTTGAGTTATCGCGTAAACACAAAGGATCTGTGGCGGATGTTAGGTTGACGATGACGATATGATTATATCACTTTTCGGGGATATAATTTGTTCACTGCATCTCCCAACTGGTGAAAGTTGGGAGACTACCTACCGGGATCCAGCCACCTCACCGAGCCGTGGTTACTGTGCTTGACTATTATCATTTTGTTACTCAATATATATACTCTTATTGATCTCCTCCGTTTTTGTTTGACAGATATATTTACCCAAGTTTAAATGTATGTGTTTAAAATAAGCTTTGCTTCAACCGGCTGTAGAAAACTGTTGACTTGGCAATGCTATGATAAACGGATGATATATAGGGCCAGTTTAGACAGGTGAATACTTTTACTTCTTCTGATTACTGTAAGTAAAGTTGCTGTTTAGGTCATAGCCCCAATACCACCAAGGCAGCACAAGGGCCGGTTCTGGACCGGTGCAAAATTTGGAACCAGTTTTTGTGGTTCTGCAGGCAAAGAAAAGACTCTAGGAAAGGAAAACCACTCCGAGTGGAACCAAAACCCTGCTGGTCTAGAAACTAGGAGATTCTGTCAGTGACTGGAGGTGATCATAACCTACCAAAAATTTGTGACCACCATAATTATATCAAAGGTAGTGTAGCAGATCAAGCAGAAAAATTGAAGTACAACAGCAATAGGACTTTATTAATGCTTAGCGTTAAAGACTGATATGGGCGAAGTTTATTTCCTGCACTCTACTCTTTATGTGGTCCATATTTGTGCACATGCCAGTCTTATTTAGCACAAATATTGTTGTGGGGTTTGCTGACCCAGGTTTAGAAATGTCCCCGGCACAGACAGTTTCCCTGTTATTCTACAGAAAGTAGGATGTGATTGGGTTTGTTGGGTTTGTTTCATCGTTTATGTCTGTTTATGTTTGTTAATCGTTGATATCAGTTTGTTTATCCGTCTTGTTCATCACTGCCCCCGTGACACTTTCACCAATAGCTGTTGTTGATCACTTACTGTGTTTGATAGCTTTTTTTTTTCTCGGCATCATTTCCATGAAAATAACGGCTACTAACGTGCTCTGTGCGTCTCGTCCATGGCTAACGGCTAATAACGGGCTAGTCTCCACGACTGGCATGATGATGAGTGAATCATCATGCCAGTCGTGATGATGATGATGATGATGATGATGATGATGATGATGATGATGATGATGATGATGATGATGATGATGAATGGAGTTATCGGAGCTCCCGCTCCGATAACTCCATTCCGTCCTTTTGGTCGGACGTGCGCACCGTCGCGTCTCAGACGCGTCATCCGAATGCTGCAGCTTTTCCCATTAGTGTCACTGGACTTTCCTCCATAAAGTTATCCACTGTGCGGGTTAGAAAAAGTGGAGTGTATTTCAGTCTTCTTCGGCCAATACAAAGACTCACTGCTCAAACTCTTTAATACACAATCTCTCACAAACAAATCATGCCCAATACATGACCACATCCTGGAGAAATGTCTGGACGTTATGTGCCTTAGAGAAACCTGGCAACAACCAGATGATTTTTCTGTCCTGAATGAGACCTGTCCCGCCGGTTACTGTTACCTCCAGAAAGCCCGCAGCACTGGACGTGGTGGTGGTCTGTCTGTCATCTACCGCAGTGATTTGGACTTGTCTCCACTGCCGTTGCCTGAGATCTCTTCTTTTGAATGCCTGGCATTTAATTGTAAACCCCCTTTCTCCATGACCATACTTCTAATCTACCGGCCACCCAAACAAAACCCAGCCTTCATCTCTGAGATGTACAACCTTTTGTCGACATTTTACACAACCTCTGCCAATATTTTAGTACTTGGAGATATGAACATTCATGTCAACTCCCCTGCATGTCGTTTTGCATCCGAATTTCTCCAACTACTGGATTGTTTTAATCTCAGGCAATTTGTCGATGTCCCCACCCACACCATGGGGCACACTCTGGATCTAGTCATCACTGACTCTGCTCCTCTCAGCAATCTTCTTGTGTACGATCTGGGTGTGTCCGACCACAAGGCCGTCTCCATGGAATTGTCGCTTGTGTCCTCCCTCAC